>SBJP01000370.1:0-16410 GCA_014805705.1 Cucumispora dikerogammari | reverse complement strand
TTTTTTTTAATATAATGTTAAACTTATTTTGGAGTTGTTGAACTTATTTTTAACGATGTTAAAATTATCCTAAACGATATCAAAATATCTCTGAAAATATTATAAATTTTATACGCAATTTAAAATAATATAACGTTCATTTAGAGCTTTAATATTTATAAAAAGACTGGGGAAAGTTCACAATTTTTTTTAATGAACTTGCTCTATGGTTTGTTTTTAATAACTCTTAAAGCGAAAAAAAACCTTTTACTTTTTATTTATGTATATAAATTTACAGTCTTTTATTTTATTCAACTCTAGGAACATCGAAGAAAATCTTCTTGTTTAATATATAGCGGAACGTTTCGGTTTAACTTGTAGTAATTTAGAAACATTTTAATAAATTACACCAGAGATGTTAAAAGAAAACTGAACGTGTAAAATTTACACTTGGTTTTATTTCAATAACTTTGAAGAGCGTTTATGCAAAATTATAGTCACGCCTATGTGCTTAGTGTTTTTTATGTTGCGATTTTTATGTTGACTATAAAATTACTTTTATGTAAAACTATGATAATTTTTATACAAAATCAAAAACGCTTTACTTAACGAAAATTAATATTGAGATTAGTTATATTTTCCAAGTATGTGCAAAAATATATTTTAAGTTCATTTAATGTAATGTTTTTTGAGTGACTTATTTATTGTTTTTTTAAAACTAATGCACTTATTTATTGAGCAGAACAATACTTTTGCTATATATTGTCTTACAGGCGTGAGGTTTTCTATAATAATAAAAAAAGCTTTTTTTTCAACATATCACAGAAAAAAACCTTCGAATTAAAAACATAGCAGATACTCATGTAATATTATATTACAAATATAAAAGTTATACTAAACACCACACGTTTTGAATGTTTTTTTATTTTTCAGAAAAGATATTATTTTTTTAGTGTTGTTTTTTCTGTAAATTTTTTTTTTGAATACCAGATTTTAGTTTTTGTGTTTTTTTTTTGAATTGATAAATCATACGATATACTCATTTTTTTTATCTTTTTAAAAATATATGACATAAATTCAAACAATTTTATTTACTGATAGTAGAATGTAGCTAGATATGAAACATTCGTTTTTTTTAACCAAGTTTTTTTTATCAATTTAGTACATTTGTTTTTTATCTAAATTTGAAAGTTTTATCTATGATAATACATTCGCAGTGAAATGGATAAGTAAAAACAAATTGTCAACTAAAATTGTAGTTTAGTTATATATTTTTCACTCAACGATTAATGTTTGTTGGAAAAAAAAAGCGAAGATTATTTGTCGGGAAACCTGTAATAATCTACAAAAGCGAGAAACAATAAATTATTGCTATATTTTAGCAAATCTTTAAATAACTATTGAAAATATCACCTAAATAATTTTAATAAGATGCGTGCAGAAATATGAAGCTTATAAACAACAATGTTTGATTTTAAATAAATCGCACTATTCTCTACTAGTAAAAATGAGTTTTTCTTTATGAATTTTTTTTAAATAAAACAAATGAACGAACTAATCTTGTTTAAAAAAAAATTATAAAATTGTTTTAATCATAAGCTACAATATCGTAGCAAGCATAAACAATCCGATGTTTCCGATCATACATAAACGTCATAAAAAAATAGCTTAAAGATACACCACAACTCTACATCACGACACCACAGATAACAAGGAAACTCTCTTAAAATGAAAAATATCGCCTAAATCTAATTATAAAAGTTGTTTAGACGGTCCGTGTTTTGATATTACTACTGTATTTTTGTTATTGCAAATCACAATATTCGTTTTCTTATATTCGGGTTTTATTTTATTCGTATTCAAAATGGTTTGTTTTAACGTTTCGATAAGTTTTTTTTTCAGTTTTTTTGTTTTACAGAATTACCAAGAGACGTTTTATCGAATGTCAAATTTTCTAAATTGTTGAAGGTTTTTTTTTACGCTTTTTCTATGTTTTTTAGTCGAACAAGAACTATAGTTATAACTATTTTGTCTTGTTTTGAAATTGTACGGTCTATCTTGACTCAACTTATCAACACAAACTCTAGTTTCTCGATAATCTCTCGATCAGTATTAGTATTGCAGTTTGTTTTTTGCATGGAGGCTCTTCGAGTTTTTAAAACCTTAGTTTTGTTAACAAAAAAACGATTATATTGGCCACAGTTGCTGGCCACGTATGCAGGCTCTGTGTAAAGTTAACCTAACTTTGTCATAGATGTTCATATTTTTTATGAAAACAATTACTTGTTTTCTAAAAATATTACAACTTTGTACATGAGTGATTATGAATTTATATATCTTTGTTTTCACATAAATAGAGCGATCGTTAGTCTTTCGAAAACACTTTAAAGCTCAACTATAATTATATTACTAAAAAGTGAAATATAATATACAAAAGTTCAGAATAAAAATTAACTAAAAAAGTTTGTTTTGATAATATTTTTGTTCTTACTATTAAACAACATATATTAGATACAAAGTCCATAATTTGACTTGATAAAAGGCTAAGCAGGGAAAGTTTAGCCATAACCGAAAAACACTGAGGGGAACGATATCACATGAAAAACTCAAACAAAAGTTTTAGAAAAAATTATAGTTTTGCATGTTATTTTGACAGAAGTAAACTTATATTTAAAAATTTGTGTATTAACTTCGAATCAATTGGTTATAAATGATTAAATATGTCATGTGTATACTTTTTTTGAGAGAATGTTTTTATACTTGTTTGTTTTTCTATAGGATTAATTTGTCAAAAAGATTGTTTTCGTCAACAAACTATTTAATTGTAATACACTGTGTTTGTTTTGTGCTTGTATACATATATATGAGAATATTAACATAAATAAAAGATTTTTTTTTGCTCACTTATAATAAAAAACGCTTAGAAAAAGCAACGTTTAACTACATGTTCGTCGAGCTTTTTAAGATCGTTGTATATTATTCTCAATAAAGTAACTCTGTTGTCATGTTAGCTTTTAAAGGAGAATAAGATACCTGGTGTTTTTAAACTTAAAAATAAAAAAACGTTCTTGTTTCAGCATAAAACAACACACAATAACCGATAAAATTCAAACGAACACAGTTTAGTGATTTAAAGACACTTCGTTTTTTTAAAATGTTTTTTGTCTCTGTTTTTAATACCATAAAAAAATAAAATCCAAATGAGAAGTATAATAATTTAGATATCGACTGATAAACCTTAGCTTCATAAAAAATTTAAAAAATGTCGATTGTCTTTTAGAAAGAAGTTTTTTAAACAAGAGGCGATGTTTTTTTAAAAAAGTTAAAATATTAATCAAAAAAAAAGTTTCAAATTAAAAAATATTTCGAATTCTAAGACTAATTAATTACACGTCTCCTTTTTCTAAAGTCATTTTAATCTGCTAAAATTCTCATAACAGATAACATAACGCTTATTTAAATACTTATTTTAAAGTTTTTTTTTAGCATCAATCGGTTTACCCTTAAAAATATTTCTTTTCGTATGTATGTAGATATTTAATTGTTTGTGTTTTATTATAACTTCACGTGTTATGGTTTATGTATTATCGTGTGAGACATAACATTTATACAAAAAACGAATTTTTTTTAAAAAACCTATGTTGAAATAATTTAAATGAAAAAAAAAGCTTTTTTTATAAATAATTTATAAAACGTTTTTTATTTCTATTTTTTTGACATCATGCTTTATCAAATATTTTATTTCTAAAATAACTTAATAGTCTTTATATTAAATTATAGCCTATAAATATTAGATAAAAATTTTTCCACTTTTTTTGTTGTTTGTAAATGGTGGTTTTTATTAAGCCATATCTTTATAAATATAATTAATGTTTTTGTTTTAAAAAACAAATACAACTAATTAAAGTCTTTTATTAACATATTAAAAACCCCCTGTATTAAAAACAATATATTTAAGCTTAAATTAAAACTTAAACTTATTAAAATATATATTATTTAAACTCATTTAAAATTTAAAAAAAACACAAGAAAAATTTAATAAGAAAAACCATGTACACTCTTTTTTCTCGTATTCTAAAATTCTTTGATCCTCTAAGCTATTTTAAAACGAAAGAATCAGACACAAACATTACAGAAGATAAAATTATTGAAGTCTTGGGTATCACACGTTTTTATAAAAGTTTGCGTAATCAAATGATATCAAATGCACGTTATATTACATATAAGAGATCGGTGTTAAATAAACCACATATAGAGCGGCTAGAATGTATAGAGTTTATTAAAAACATTATGAATCAGTATAAGAAGATACGTTTATTTCCTGAGGGTGATAGCACTAATAGATCCGATAATAATGTTACAGTATCTTATCAAGGATCTCAAGATGAAGAATCCGAAAAAATAATTAAAGAAAAAACAGTTTTACTCCCCTTTCAAGATAATAAAAACAAAAAAAAAGTAAAAGTTGTTGATAAATGTAGTAAAAAAAGAATAGTTTGTCATGTACTAATGCTCTTCTTTTCAGTTTATTATATATTCAGGTTGGGAGCAGGTTTCGGAAAACAAGAACCAAGACGTTTAGTTGTTTGTTTTACTGGTTTTTTGGCGTATTTTTTATATTTGATGTAGTTAAAAAATCTTCGTTTTTCGTTATGTTTTATTATTTATCTTTTATAGCTTTCGATTCACTTCATTCATTGTAATCGTTCTGTTTCAACATATACACACTACTTTAAAGCAGAGCTTTGATTCACATAAAAGGTGATAACAAGTTTTTCCTGTAAAGAGTTTGATGGATAAATACTGATATCTTGTTTTTTAAAATACACTGATGTTAAGTATTGTAAAACATAACTAATTCAACCAATGTTTTATAGACTTTATTTACGAGAGGTATTAATGATGAATTAAAAAAAAAAGAAACGTTTAAAAATTATATTTTTGCTCAATGTAGTCAAATTTTTGATAAAATATTATCATTTATATTAAAAAAATATAAAAAATTCATGAAAAAAAATAATCAACTGTAAGCCACAGGTCAACTTAGCAAGTCTTTGTTAATATTAACAAAGACCATCAAAGAAAAATTTTCTTTAAATATAAAGATCTTATCGAATATTGAAAAATGTTATTGTTTGGTTCATCAATATATAAATATCAACTTAGCTTTTAAAAAAACTCGTATTTTACTTTTTAATAAAATAAATAGAAAAACTTTTTTTCTTAACAAAAATAGTCTTTTCTGTGAGCATTTAGCGCTTTTGTGATATTTAACTAATGCTCATTATTTAGTAAAAGTTTTTGGTCGTTTTAGTATCAATGTTTTGAGAATCTTGTGCTTCAATTGATATTGATCTTCGTCCGTAATCAATTATAATTTAATAAACGCGATCGCAGAGAATGCTTTGTTTAATAAAAATCTTATTTAATTGCTAAACATTTACAGAAAAAAACAGCTATAAAAAAAGAATTTTATCGTTTTTTTTGAGTGAGAAATAAACTTACAGATCAAAAAATAAACACGCTGTGGTTGTGGCATATTATGTTTCTATAAGATCACTAGTTGATGAATTAATACTAATGAGTTATAAAAACTTGATTTATTGACCCTTAATCAACTAGTCTTTTATAAATAATTCAACTCGTCTCAGCCCTGCCGTGTTTATTTTTGATCTGTTAGTTTATTTCTTTATTTATAAAAAAATTACAATCTGTTTTTATGATTTGTTTTCTTTTAATCATTTATAGTTCGAAAGCGCAACCGCGAAAGCTTCTTAGTATAACAAAAGCATTATTTAACATCTCATTGCTTATAAAAAAAAACAGACCATTAAGAAACTGTTCTCTTTTGTATGTGTGAGAAGAGATAAATAACATATCAAAAATAAACACGTTGTTGAGACATATTGAAATCTCTATAAAAAACAATATACGAGACAACACTGTTGAATTATAAAAACTCAATTTACTGCCTATCTATCTAGCAACAGTTTTTTTATAGAATTCAATAAGTCGACAACTACAGTGTTATTTTTTTGAGCTGTTAGATAAAATATTTAGTCGTATAAATACAATTTAAAAGAGTAATCGTCTTGTTGATAAAACGCTTTTTTATGTTAGAAAAATTATAGAAAACAAAAAAGTTTCTTTTATTAAAATAGATGCAAAAAAAAAAGTTTCATATAGTGTTTATTAATTTATATTGTTTAATATAAACACTCGGATAATATCTTTTGAAAAGATTGTATCTTTGATTACAATACACACTAGATTTTTCTGCGACATAAGTTTAAAAGTGTTTTTGTAGTGGGCCAGTATATTGTGTCAAAATAATATGCGCTTATATGCTTTTAAAACGAGCTTATTAGTCGCAAGTTTTATACATGACGATCATTAGTTTATTGTTTGATAGAGAAAAATGTGATGTATATATATACAAAAAAACTAAATTAAAGACATGTTAGCTTATAAACACGATGTGAAAGTATAAGAAGAAAGGTTTTTTATTACTTGTCGTTATAAAAATATTGTTTGTTTAGTTTGTTTGATCAGCAGCATTTTTGTAAACACTTATACTATATTTTTTACTTGGTGACAGCATCAGTTATTTTATATAAAGCTTTTGTGTATCAGGTGTCTTCTGAAATCGCAGTTTTTTTTAAATAAAAACTATTTGTTATAACAAATATAGCTAAAGACAACAAGAGATTATATGCAGATTTATTTTTCTTTTTTGTATATTAATAAAGTTTAGCTTAATAGTTATAGGGAAAAGTCTGCAAAAGTTAATATTGATAAAAACTTTTTATTTTGAGTTTAAGTGATAAAACTGACATAGCTGTTAAGAATTTTTACTTTTAGTACTTATAATAACAAGAAGAACAGATTTAAAAAAAATAAAAATCATCTTTTTATGTCTTAGTGTGTATTTAAAAACGACGTATCAAAAAAAAACGAGTTATTAATAACATGATATTAAAAAAATCAAATATCAGCCGTGATTTCATTTAAAAAATGAATATATTAATAATCGTTTATTGTACACATTCTTTTTTTTGTAATTTTTTGTACAATTATCGGTGATAATTAGGCTGTTTATCAAAAGCTATCTTTATGGTAAGTTTCAAAAATGCAAAAGTGTATTAATAAACAACGACGTTTCATTGCTAAACAAAAGTATGTTATCTTAATATATCTGCGAAACATACACAGTATATTTTAAACGTAACAAAAAAACATATCCTAAAGTGTATTTTATTTTTTTAACAGACTAGCCTTGTTTACGTTTATAAATAATATTTCGCTATATTGTTTCAAAGACTGCAGAAAAAGAACAGAGATATTCAAAAAAAATAAATAAAGTTTACTTAAAAAGCATGCAAAAAATCAGAACATAAACGAAACAGTAAAATTGTTTTAAAAATTTATATGTCGTTACATGTACGGCTTTAATATAATATATTTACTATAATTGTAAATTATTGTTATATCTAATCGTATTTGGAACAGTATGTTTTCGTCTTTCTTATCGTATTTCTTAAATTCAGCATCAACGTGTTAAATCTTTTCTGAAACATACATTTTAACAAATTTCAATAGATAGAACGAAAATTCTTCGTATTGTGTTTTGTTAGCTTATAATGTTTAATGTTATGTTTTAAGTGAATGTATTTTTGAAAATCTCGTTTCAAGAGTGTTCTTGTTTGAACAAAATTTAAATAAGTTGCAATATGGGGACCATTTTTTGAAAAAATATATTGTTAACTTCAAAAGCACGGGGTTTTCTAGTAATGTTTTAATTTACCATATTTTTTTTTAAAATCGACAAATAAGTTTATAAACATAACATTTTCGTTTTTAGACTCAGAGACAATTTTTATTTTCGATTAATGATTAGCAACTGTGATAAAAACTGTTATAGTAACAGATTTTAAATGCAAAAACACACGAGAGGTGACAGAAAAGATAGTTCTTAATTATTCTAGATGTGTTATCAAGATCTTTATTTTTTTAATGAACACTGGCTTCAATTTTAAAACTTTTAGTAAATAGAACAACTTATATATTTATTTTTTTAATTTTAAAATTTAAAGCTTTTTCTGATGTCAGATTAAAAATAAAGAATTTTAGTTTTTAAATAAACCTTTTAATAAAATTTACAACAGAAACCATAAACGAAATACATAATAAGAACTCAAAGAAACTTTGACACTTTAATTTACTTAGCTGACGCGTTTAACAAAATATAAACGTGAGGCCGTTTTTTAAAAAAAATAAACAGACAGAACTAGTATCAAAACCGCAGTTTCAACGTCTGTATTTTATATTTGGTCGGCTATATTCTATATACATAACACACTTATAATGACAAAATAAGAAAAAGAATTATTGATAAAACAAGTTCATTGTTGCCGTAATAAGTGATATTTGGTACAATAAATAAAAAAGCAAACAATGGAATTGTCGAAAGACAAATTAGCGCTGCATTCTTTGTCTCTTATATGTTTAAAAGTGTCAACAGTGATTGAAAACTAAACAAGAAAAAAAAAATTGCCCGAACACGATATGATAAGCTCTTGTTTTAAAGATTAATAATACATCGGTCTTTTTTTTATAGTACTATTCGCATGAAACTACGAGAGTGATTTTAATTATTTAGTGTTTCGCAATATCAACCGAAAATTTGATCAAAGCGGCAAACCATTAACACTGAAAAAGTTTATAATTCTCTTTGTGATAGCCATGTACTTTTTGCTTTTAAATCGTTTATCACAAATATTCTTTTCTATATAGTAACATTTAATAATTTCATAAACGAAAGAGTCTTAATAAAAAAACTTTTTTAAAAAGCAAAGAATTGTTTTTCTTTAGCTAAAAGTTGTCATATTTTTTTTGTGAACTATCAATTACTGTCATATCATTTTCTTATCTTATTGCGTAAACAAAAGCTAATCTTTTCATTTTACAAATGTTTTAGTTCTAAATGTTCAAGCACATGATCTGACGATGATGTATAATAATATTTTTAATAACTTCTCTGGAAAAAACATTTTCTAACTAATATAAACTTATTTAAAAAACACGTATTATATTTTTTTTTGTAAAAAAATTAATTAAGAATTAATTATTAAGTTTTAATCTTTTAATTTATTGTTTTAAAACGTTATTAATACGCATATCGGTGTAGTTTATCGACTCGAAATCACATTAAAACAACGAACAAACCAGTATTAATATAAAGATAATTGATTAAAAACAGATCAAAATTGCCCGATCAGAGTTTAAACGACATACGGCGCAAAAACGTGTATAAAAAGAACAGTTCGTTGATTATTAATTAAATTAAGAAAAATTTCTGATCAGTTTTAACTTATTTTAAATAAACTTAATTGAATTATAAAATATTTTTTTATATAAATTATAATGAATAGATGTGTTATAAACAATAACTTAATTGTATTATCAATTTAACGATAAGAAAGTTGTTTTGTTTGATGTTATTGTTAGAAAATTGTATTTTTGAATTTCTAAAATTAAAAAAACAAATTTCACAATATATAATACATTATCAAAAACTTGTGTCTTGTCTTAAAGAAATATCTAGATTAGAAGAGATAAAAAAATAAGCGCTGTTTTAAACACCTACCTGTTGTTCTATATAATATAGTTGAAACTTATACGACGCTCTTTTATTCTGCTTCAAGAACGTCTAACAGCGTAGAAGAGTGGTGTAGCTCTTTTACTCTCGAATACCAGCAAAATCAACAGAAATAGAGCATTTAATATATGCGATTTTGGAATAATAAGACCCAAACAGAGTGATAAATTTGCTTAAAAGATAATCGTTAAAATATACGACACTAAAAAATATATTAAATTAATATATTTTGTCAACTGCTTTCGACATTCATATCTTGTAAAAGAGACATGTTTTTTGAAAAGATTTTTATAATATATAGCTTTAATTTTCTAGAATTGTAATTTTATTAAACAATGGCGTGATCTTTTTTTTTAAATAAAACGAAACAGATTACTACATGAACAGAAAAACAACGTTTTATTAAAATAAAAAAACAATTTTTTTAGGGGCTTATTCATTATTAGATCGACAAAAAAATTCGACAAGTACTAAAAAAATTGCCGAATTTTCATAAGAAATAAGATTTTGCCTAATAAAAGTTTGGCAAAATATTTTCATGAAAGATATTAACAAATATAAAGCTCCCAAAGAATTTATTGTAAAACACTCATGTTTTGAAATTATTAATAATAAAATACGTTGCAAAAGACGCAAATCACGCATAAGTATAATAGCGGAAAATGCCCAAAGCTATTATTTAAACACATAGCAACCAAAATGCATATAAAAAATCATAGCTATATACAAAAACTTTTTGATTTTGAAAAAAAAACTAATGATAGACGCAGTTGCAATATGAGGCTCTATCGGAAGCATTTGATTCGGCGAATATTCCATTGAAAAGCTTAATAATATCAAATTGATAAATTCCATAAAAGATTTTACAAATGAAAGAGTATATTCTTTATCTTAGGATAGATAAAAAATAATACCGAAGTTGTGCGATTGAGAATATCAGTTATTGATTGAACAATTTAAAAACAAGAATATTTATTTGATTTTTGATAAAACAACAGATATTACTGGACGTCAAATTTTAAATTTATTAATTGATTTATGTGACTAACAGAGCGTAAACCCAAAAGAGCTAAAACAATTTCCTCTGAAAAGACAAATTCGCTGAATATAAACATTGAAATTATAAAAGTATTATATGAATTGTTCACAACAAAAGACCAATATAATAATGTAAGATTAAACATTCCCGATGCTGCCCCATAACTTACTAAAGTTGGAAATTTGTTAAAAGCAATAATGTCAGAATTTAAGCATGTATTATGTATTATACAAGGACTGTATAGAGTGGCAGAATTTTTAAGATCTAAATGCTGTAATATCGATCGTCTAGTATCTTTTATTAAAAAAACATTAACAAAGAACAAAGTCAACATAGCATTGTTTTATGAAATATTTGAAACACTCTTACCAAAGCTTTTAATTTCAACTCGATGGAATACATGACTAACATTTGTATTTTAAATTAGTGAAAACTTTCAAAAATATATTGAATATGTAGGCAGCTTAAATGACACAACAACAGATGTTGTTTCTATCAGGTTGTTATTTAATAGTGAAAGTATAATATTCGAATTCATTTTTATTTCAAAATACCAACAAATTCCCATTGAAATAACAAAATTAAATACATTCGACCAGATAAAAATTTTAAAAGAACTAAAAATGAAAATCGCTGATTCAACTGTTATTAAAAAAAGAAAAAGTGTTTTTGTTAAAAATCTAGATTATTCTTATTTTTCTAATTTTTTAATACTTAAATGCTCAGATAAAGATAAAGTTTTAGGTGCAATATCACTAAACTCAGTTGACGCAGAAAGATCATTTAGTAAAATGAAAATTTTATTGCAAGTGTGCGATCTTCAATGAAAGTTGAGAATTGTAGCCAACTTCTTTTTTATATTTTAACAATAACAGTTAATAAATTTACGTTCGGTACATTTTATGTTTGAAATTTTATTAATTAAAAATGCCGATTTTTTTTTGCCGATTTTTCACAAGTTTTTTTTTAAAATTTGCCGAATTTATTTCGGTTCTATCCATTATATTAAAAAAGTGGCTTTTTGCTTTATGTCTTTACAACGATTAATTGTTTGATGTAAACTAAATTATTTATTTATTTTCACGAAAGGAAATCAAAAGTTTATATCTAAAATACTCAGCCTTAAAAAACAAATGTCAAATTTACAATTATTGATTTATTTAAGTTTCATATTATAACTTTAATAATAATATACTATAAACTCTTTAAAGTGATAAGAGCAGATTTTAAAATTTTTAAACGCAAATTAAACTGATGGAAATCATTAAAATTTTTCGGTTGTTTTGATGTTTTGAGAAAAATGGCGCCTACACAATTTGTTGTTTTTTTTGTTCTAGTCTGAGCGAGGTTTTTATTAAGGCTTTTACTATCACCCCCAATTTTAAATATATAATATGTTTGAATAAGCTTTATAAAATGAAAAAAATTGATTATTTAATATAATAACTGAACTCTTAGTAAATAATTATCTTAAAGTGTATTTCTATTTAATATAAATATTGAGAAAAAAAAATGAATATTTGCTCAACAACTACCCACAAAAACAAAATTACTTAAATTACAATTATAATATTTATTAAGTAACTTAAACAACATGACGCTCTAAGCATCCCACGCGCGTCAGAATGACTGCATTATTCATTATAAAAGATTATGTTTTTATATAATAATATAATTTGATTTGTTTTTTTTAAATAAGCTATACTTTTGATGTTTAAATAAAAAACAATACTGACAGCAACACTATCGATATAGATCATTTAATGTTTTTATATCGTTATCGTGCAATTAACACTACTTTTTTATCTAATAAATAAGCGTGATCATTCTGCCGCGCGAGGCATGCTCTTCGCGGCACACACAATAATCTTAATTAAGTGCCTTACACAAAGTATAAATTTTGTGATTTTTACTATTATATTAAATAAAGAACTTACACTATAATTTTAATTAAGTAACTTACACTATAATCTTATTTAAGCAAAATACACTATAGTATTAATTATGTATTTGACACTATAATTTTAAATAAATAATTTCCACTATAATTTTAATTCAATAACTCACATTGTAAGCTTCACAATATAGTTTACACTATATTCATCATTACACAAATTACACTATAAGCTTAACAAAATAATTTACGCTGTAATCTTAATTAAATATTTTACACTATAATCTTAATCAAATAACTCACAATATAATATAATTAAGTAACTTACTTTGTAATATCAATTGCATTAGATACCAGATTAAGTTACATAGAGTATATTCTTAATTAAGTAACTTACAGTATAATCTTAACAATATAATTTGCACTATAATCTTCATTAAGTAAATTACATCATAAATCTAACAAAATAATTTACAAAGAAGGCTTAATTAAATAGTTTACACTATAATCTCAATTAAGTAACTTACACTATAAACTTGATGTTATATTTTACACTATATTCTTTATTAAGTAAATTTCACTATATTATAGTTGTGTGTTTTTCACACTATATTTTCAATTAAGTAACTTACACTATAAACCTGATGATATATTTTACACTGTAATCTTTATTAAGTAAATTACACTATATTATAGTTGTGTATTTTTCACACTATATTCATAATTAAGTAACTTACTCTATAAACTTAATAATATAATTTACACTGTAATCTTAACTATGTATTTTCTATTAATATTAATTGACTAATCTACATTATAATCTTAATTAAGCAAAAACCACTAAGTAAAAACCCAGACACTATATAATGTTTTTACATTTTTTTACTTAAAAACGACGCAAACACATATATTAATGACGTTTCTGCTTTTCCATAAAACAATTTTAATAAACAAACTCATAATTTTAATAAAAACACAAACAGCTGAAAAAATAATAATCGAACATATATATAAAAACGTTTTATTCATAACTACAGCTTTAAAATAAATAAAATAAGTGAAAGGTTACTAATTGTAATTTTAAAAAGAGTTTAGGTTAGTCTTTACTTAAATATTTTATGTTAAAAAATTTTAAATAATTTTTCATTTGTGATTTTTTACAAAAAAAATGAGAGTTTATGAAAACATTTTAAGTTTTTCAATTCTTAATTATTTAAAAAATCTTAAAAATAAATAATGTAATGCTTTAATTTTTACTTATTTTATTTGTATTTTGTCTTTGTTCTCAATTCACGCAAAAATAAAGTTTAGATGTTTTCGATCATTTTTTTAATTGAACAAAATTTTTATCAAACAAAACAAATAATGCTTTTTTATTTAGTTTTTAGTGTTCTATCATAACACAGACACATGTTAATGTTATTTTATGATAAAGAAATATTTGTAAAGTTATTATTAGAACAACCAGATGTAAATTTCCAAATAATATATGCAATTTAGCTTGTTTTTTCACAAATTTCGCATATTTTTATAAAATTCAAACAAAAATTATTTAAAAAATTACATCCTAAAAACACCAAAAAAACAACGCAAAAAACAACATCAAAAAAGATACGAGCTGTATTAAAGAGGCTTTTTAGCAACACAAAGAGTATCTTTACTACATTTTATGCAATATAGCCGCAATTTCTAATAGAAAATTCACTTTTTTTAAACCATAGAAATTCAAAGAGTATAGAAACGAACTAGGTTTACAAAACCCGTTTTCAAAATATGTGCATAATTTGAAGATGTACATTTAGGAGTTTTCGTGAATTATTTTGTTGGCGCAGTTTTTTCATTGTATAAGTTATGACAAGAAAGATTTAAAAACCTTTGTGTTTATTTTAATATAAAAAAATATTATTTAAAAGTACTCTTAGAAACCACTTCTTGACAAAACATTAAAAAAAAATAGAAATCTTTGTCATTATTGTTTTAAAAGATAAAAATGTTTTTTAATAATAAATATAGGTGTAATACCTGGGAAAAGTGGTTGCTTGAATTAAAATGTTTAATCTCACAATCATTTATAATTTTTTTAATTACAAGCAGATGTATGAAAACTATCGTAGATGCAACAGATGTTGTCAGGAAAACAGATGGCGCGTTACAGAAGATTCAATGTAAAAAAAAGTTTCTTTTTACTTTTAAGTGGCGATGTTTGTGATTTGGACAGGCTGGAAAATGATCAAAAAGAAATTCCTGTAACTTGTTTACAGTTAAATGTGTTGCTCATTTAATTCATAACTGTGCTATAGAACTAAAGAACTTATATATAAATGTAAAAAATTAAATATCTGCTATAAAACGCATTTTACTAAAAAATAATTTCAATTTACAAATGCTTATTGTTGTAAACAAATTGCCTCACATTATAATTACAAGATGAAGTAGTTGGTTAAGTTCAGCAGTATTTTACACTAGAATTTTTAATAAACTTTAAGTTGTAATTAATAGTTTTAAAGTTGATGATATATTAATGGAAAGTTCTAAATTTGTCATTAACACGATCAATTTTTTTTAGAACTTTTTTTGGTTAGAAAAAACTATTGCCTTTAATCAGTCTTATGAACAATTTTGAAAACAGTTTACTAAAATAAAAATAGTCTATAAAAGCATTATGCAAATTGATTTAAAAACACTAATACATAATTAAAGTATATATCTACCAAAGATTTCTAAAAAACAATATAAAAATAATTATAAAACTTCAAAAGAAAAACTCAGATCTGCGAACACGCGGGAACATATAGAAATCAACTCTTGCATTAGCCATTAAAAAAAGCTTTTCTAAGTTAATCCCAGTGTTAACGTAAACCAAAAAACTTTTACGAAAGTAATATTCTGAGCAATCATAGTGTTTTATATAGTTCGAAAAAGAACGTTTTATTAGAAGTTTTAAATAAATGATATTTTACTTTTGCTTTCCACATAATTTTTTTATGCAAAACAACATATTTTTTTTAAAAAATTCCCATAATTCTGTTTGCTTTAATTATTATATAATTGTAATATGTTTTACTTTTTTTTCGTTCAAATAAATTATAATGTAACTCATTTTAATTAACTTATTAATAAAAAGTAAAAACTCTGTGGAAGCTCTATAAAAACTTATAAATTTGATAAATTTAAAAGTTTTAATAAATCTTTTGGTAGAAAAAAAATATGTTAGAAAATAAGCTAATAAGTTAAAAAACGACATGTTCACTCAGATAGATAGTAATCAACGTAAAGAAAAAGAAGAGGGAGAAGACGAAACAAATATCTTTAAATACTTTTTTATTAAACTAATTTATATAAGTGTATGTATATTTTGTGATTATTTTTTTTTCTTTCATATAATACTCGGAGTTCGGCTCCAAAAACGCCAGAAACTACTGATCCCCAGAAAATATCAAATTTCAAAAATTTAAAAAAAATTAAAGAATTAAATAAAACATAATCGATCAATTAAGATATTTGATAAAAAAAATAAAGATATCAGATAATACCGATGATAAACAAGAAATCGCCCGAAACAACAAAAATTAATAAACAATCGAATAAGGTTAAAAAGAATTTCTTGATTGTTATCTCATCAAAAGAAAAAACTAAAAAAAGAGAAGAATATTTAAAACTATATGTGGCGTGACGAAATGCCCCGCGTGACGAAATGTCCTATATTATTTTAATATAAAACAATAATGCTTAGCTTTTTTGATATAAGAGGCTGGCGTGACGAAATGTCCCATATTAATTTGTATAGAAAAAATGAATTTTAATATAGGACAATTCGTTACTTCAAAAGTCCGTGACGAA
>SBJP01000369.1:0-16421 GCA_014805705.1 Cucumispora dikerogammari | reverse complement strand
AATAAAATATTGACAGAAGTAAAGAACGGGTCAATGTCAGCGCAAACTATCGATTTGTCAAAATTTGGTGATTATATAAGACCAGACGAGTATTTTTTTTCTGTTCAGGAAGGTTTACAGGAAGAGTTGATACAAAGAGTTAACCAAAATTATGACTTTGAGTGTAACTGTGTTGGAACAAAGACAGATACAAAGTTCAGGTATTTAATTAATATGAATATAATTTCATCATCCGGGACATATATAAAAGAATTTATTCACGGAGATTTTGGTAGAACAGAAGGTGCTTTTATAGATATTCTGAATCAAAGCGGGCATAATATTGTTCAGATGGAAATGGTATATCTAGATGTCGTCCGTTTAATATATTAACTCTTGTTCTTACTTTTAGTTATATTTGGTGTCTTACTGGGGCGTTCGGTATTTTATTGCTAACTTTAAAATATATACGAATGAAATTTGTTTCAAGTTTTAGTTTTTCTGAAATTCGTGCGATGTCAACCCGAATATTTTTTATTATTAGAATTTTTTTTTGAAAGGTTAATTAAAATATTACGCGTTAAAAACTAAATGTTTTTTTTGAATATATGAATCTGATATTTTATATAAAGTAGCTTGAACTTTAATGTTGTATATAAGGATTGTTATTTTTTAAATTAAAATATGTTTTTTCAGAACTTCTCATTATGTCGTTAATTATCCCTCTATAAATAATTTTTTATATAGATTTCCTATTTAAATAATATTTTTTGTTTTTACTCTAAGTCTTCTTTTATTTAAGTAAATATTTGGCTTAATGGAATCTATACCTTTGTAAAATAAAAATATTTTAGCTTTTTACAGAAATAAAACTCTATTTAAATGTAAGAAAATCTTTTTATTTAATTGAAAACGCTATTATGTAAACTAATACTCTGACCACGCACAGATCACTTGCTTCGTTTAAAAATGTTATTAAGTACAAGATACATATATCCTCTTTGACTAATTAAAATTAAAGAGCGAATATTTCTTTAAATATTTAAATCATTAAGTCTCTGATCTAAACCTGCGAGTTTTTACAGGTTAATAACAACATGCACGAACTTTTTTTATTAATAAGTGTCGTCGGCGCATATATTTCAATTTCATTAAACAAGCAAATACACAGATGCTTTTTTAAACAACACGCATATTTTACTGATAGTTTTTTTATAGGAATAAATATTTTACCTAAAAACTACATTATGAATCACAATCAAAACATATTTATTTATAGTTTATGAAAACTATTATTATTATTTTAAAAAGTAAAAATATCATGTCTTAGCTTATTAAACTTAAAAGTAAAATTCATTTTTTTAAAACTGTTTTTTTACGATAAGATAAAAGAAAATTTATTGTTTATTATCGCCACCAGCTTATTTTAACAACACTTAAAAAACACAGAGATATATTTATTTAGTGTCTTGTTGAATCGAGTTATTAGTAAAAAATATAAAAAATTTGTTTTTTATGTAAAAAATTGAATGCTTTTTTTTAAGCAACACGTTTTGTGTTTTTATTCAATACCTATATTAGTTTGTAACAAAAAAAATTTTTTTTTTGTCTACAATGATAGTTGCCATCAAGATGTTTAATTGTTGAAGAGAGCCTCTGCTTTAATTTAAATTAGTTTATAAAAGCTTTTATTAGAGCTCTTGTGTTAATCAATGTTTTTTTTGGCTAAATGCGGTTATAGACCCCCCGTTTTTTGCTCTAAAAAAAACAACCTCTAATGTGGTCGAAAAAGAAAGTTAAAGATGAATGCGTTTCGGTGTAGTCGGCTGTTTCAAACTTTTCGTTAAAATGGGTCTTATCGCAGGAAAAAGGTTTTGTAAGGTTTGTATAAAGATGATGGTTTTGGATTAGTTGAAAACTGGGGATGATCTACGTTGGCGTTGTTTAGCCAAAAAATGTGCTAAAAAAAAATTGGTGTTCGAAAAGGGTCTATTTTCGAAGGTGTTCATTTACCTTTAAAGAAAATATTTTTGATACTTTACATGTGGCCGAGAGATACCCCCGTAAAGAAAATAAAACACGAATTAGAAGTCAAAAGACGGTGTCAATACTGTTTTAAAGATTTTACGTTTGAATCTGTGCGAGAAAAAAAATACTGAAATTGGTGGTCGATGTTATTTGGTTGAAGTGACTAAACTAAATTAACGAAACAAAAGGGAGATGTAGGGAGAATACCTGAAACAGTTTAATGATCGGAAGTATTTTCCGGGCCCATAAAAAATTTTTTTATGAGTTAGTGAGAAACGCAACTCTAAAATACTTTATAATATTATTTTAAGAAACGTCTGTCGCGAAACAACTATAGTTACAGATGAATGGAGGGTTTATAACGGCCTTGACAAGGTTTTTTTCAAACACCTGAAAATAAACCATAGTAAGCATTTTGTGGACCTGAATAACCCCGAAATTCACACTCAAACAATCAAACGATGTGGGGAAGACTTAAAAGATACATAAAAAAACCCACTAATCAAAAGGATACTTTAAAAAACCTGGTAAACGAGTTTAAATTTAAACGTCTAACAAAAGATGTTTTTCATAAACTTTCGATTACCTTTTTATAATTATCGTTATTTATTAAACACATTTCACTATATATTTTTATGTTTTAGAGCAAAAAAGAGGGATCTATTAACCGCATTTAGTCCTTTTTTTTTACTTGGTTTATAATTATCGCGTTTTATGTAGTCGTTAAACATATTAGTTGTTTAATCAAAATAATGAATCGTAGATACAGTGTCAGATAAAAAACACTTAACGTTAAAAAACACTTTTAAAAGTTTTAAAAAACATTGTTAGTCAAAAGTGCATTTATTTTATCTGCTCTGTTTCTAACTTCTCTAAACTAATAAAGTTTCTATATAACTCCAGCATTGAAAAGCGTTTTTATTTTTGCTACTATATTGCGGAATGCCACTTTATATTGCAAATGTCTTAGATAATTGATAACCTTTGAGAAAACTGTATTTTAATAATAAAGAAATTTTGTATTGCTAAAATTTACAAAACTTTTAGACTTTTCTTAACAAAAATGGAGGTTTAAAAAACCATTCCGTTTTCCACCACCGAAAACCGTTTCACAATATTCAATTGCGTTATATTCCATTAGTTACTTTCCACATTGTCTAACCGCGTTTCTTATTGCCCAGAAAACGTTCAAAAAATTAATATAAAATACTAATTTTCGAACATTTTTATTTAATGTTATCTTTTAACAGAACAATAATTAAATATATAAGACATTTCAATAGAAACCTTCGTTGTAAAAGTTTTTCCATATTTTCATGAAAATCTTTTTGTGTGATGAGAAACGAAAACTGTTTTTTAAAAGTATCTGATGATGTAAATAACGAGGTTCAGCGGGTTTCGTTTAAAATAATCAGCGTAGTAAAATAATAAAATCTTCAACACGAGAAAAGTTGTTTTTTTTTAAAAACACATCAAAAAAGAGAATTGTCCAGCTTCAAAATAAAAACACTACTTTAAATATAAAACATACGTTCATTTCATTTATAACATTTTCGGGCTATAAAGCAGTTTTTAAGATAACTTGTTTTTTCAATACAAAACACACTATCAAAGACTGCTTGTCGTTTATCATAAACTAACAATTTTACAGCGTTTTATGCGCCCTGATTCAATCAATTTAACCCCACGAACACGATTTACACATAAAACTATGTGAAAAAAAAATTCGTCTTTAGTGTTACACTCGAATCTACTTAAAAAAACACATATTGACTAATAAAATAAAACAAAACACATCAAGAAAATAACGTCGTGCTCAAGAAAAACCATGTGAAAAAAACTCAAAAGAACGCATTCTCTTTATATCCAGCTTATTTAAGTCAATTTTAAATAAATATAGAGAATATAAAAAAACCTTTTTGTATTATATTTATAGTTCTTGTTCGCTAAAAATGCGCAAAAAAATCTTCACTGATCCCTAAATTAGCTATTACGTTTCAACTTTATACTTAATTTGGAAAACGCTTAATGTTGTTTTTTTATAAATATTATATAAAAAAACAGAATTTTAAGTTTAATTAGCGACAACAGTCACTTCGAAATATTTTTTTTTTCAGTTGCATAATTGACAGTATTTTTACTTCCCAACTGATAACTTTAAGAAACAGAGTTCGAGAAATTAAAATAACATGCTCTACAAAACATCAAATTTTGTTGAACACTATTGTTTACTTATTAAAAGTATAAAGAACAAAATGTTTTTTAATTAATCTAATATTGTTAAAAACCTTACTTAGGTTTTTGTTGCTGTTCAGAACCCTAAAAAATCTTTTTTAATTCTCACTTTTCATCAAACAATTTCTAATTTATAATTAACTGAGACATATATATATCATCTTTTTTATTATACTTACTGGGCCCCCGTGTTCTTAAAATAATTTTTAACGACCCGAAAAAACTATTTTCTCGGTTTTTAGAAACTTAAAATAATAAAATCTATAGCTCGGCAATTATATATATTTGTAGCTAAAAAAAGAACAAATTGATCTCGATCTTAGAAATTAGCGACTAAATGGTAAACATGTGATTGGGATAGTTTAAATCTCTCACACATCAATCACTAAAATATTATATATAAACAAAATCTCGTGTTTTAAAAACAGGAATAGTTTAATCCTGAATATGCAAGACATTTTTACAAAAAAGTTTGAGTTTTAAAACCTTTATATTGTACAATTTATTGTTAAAAAAAGCATTTTTAATAAAAGAGAAAATTAATTGAGTCAAAAAAAAATATATTAATTACTAAAATTGATACTTGTTATTTATAGAAGAGTAATATATGTTTCATCTCACTCTACACTAAATTTTTTTGTTTGATTGAAACTGCGTTTTTTATTCACTCTTTTCGTGTATGCTACAGCGTCGACGCGTCACAAATAAAGTAAAATATTAGATATCTTCCATTCGAGAAAGTATAAAACGATATTGAGAGCTTTAAGTGACTCATTTGTATCATTTTACAACACGCGTAAAATTTATTGTATCAGTTGTAAAAATAAAGAAAATTCAAGTAAAATTATTAAACTGCGTCTATTTTGTATAAACATAGGTTTTTATAAGTTTCCCATGAGTTAAAGTGTTTATTAAACAACTAACAGTAATTGAAACACAGTCCCAACCAGGCCTACGGCAAGACTTTTTACAATTAACACGCGGTTGGTTCACAGTTGTAATAAAAGTTAATAAATATAACCGTTTCTCATTATAGTTTAATTAAGAACAGCTACATTGAAATTAAACTAAGACAAAACATTTAAGTAAAAACAAGAGTATTATAGAAAAATAGCAAAATATTGGTGTTAAAAGACATAAACATTTTATTAATCTCTTTCACTAAGCAGGAAAAAAACACTGTACAACAAATTTAATAAAAAAGCAACAAAAGTTTGAAAAAAAGAGGGGCGTGGGGTTATTTTAGCAGAGCAACAGTGACTTACAAAAAAAAACTCTGCTTATACACTCTCCCACTATAATTTTATTTAAAGAAAAATCCATTATATTTTCTTTAAGCAAAAAAATTTTGAGTAAAAACATAAAAATTTTATAGATATTCTTTTCTTTTTTTCTTAAAAAGCACGAAAAAAAATTTATACTGTCGTTTGAGCCTTTAAACTGAACTAAAACGAACGAAAATGTATTTTATAAAAAGAAATATTGTTTACTTTTTGTTTAGCTTTTTCTTAAATTTTTTTGCTAATTAAATTTTAGTGAATTTTTACTTAATTAAAATTATAGTTGAAAAGCGTATAAGTACTTAAGATTGTTTATTAAAAAACAAATAGTTTTCGGCTGGTTTGTTCTTACTTTTTTTTTTGTTAAATTAACTTATAATATAGCTTCGTTAATCAAAGAATGGTACGTGCGAGTATTATCGCCCTAAATTTTTTATTATAAAACTAGTTCAGTCCTGATTAATATAAAAGCTGTTAAATCAGAACAACAGTTATTCTGTGATCTAAACGCTGTGGAATCAAGTCGATTAATTAAGACTGTTCTATATAAAACGTACATTTTCATAAAATCTTAAAGATTTTAATGATCATAATAAATATACATATTAGTCAGTATTATTTAATTTCTAAAAACGTAAAAAACCAAACACAAATTAAAAAAATCAAGGACAAATAAATATTTGATATCGTTGTTTCAAAACCAAGACTTTTTATTTATCATATATTTATGAAGTGGTTTTTAAACAACTCGTAAACAGAATTATATATTTTATGAAGTGTATTGATGTTTGTATGATCATGCATAGCTTGATGACTCAGCGATTCGTGTTATATGTCAGTAAAGCTTTTATACTTTTTTTTCTATTTTGTTTTGATAATTATATAATTAACTCTGATAAAAAAAAATCTCACAACTCTTGATTATACGTAATTAAAATATTGTCTTCTCAGATGTAAGAAAAAATGTAAATATTTTTTATTTTTGCGTGTTTCACGTGTTTTCAAAAAATATAATATTGTTGTTTAAAAAGATGTGTATAAAAAAGCAAACAAAGTTTAAATTAACTAGTCTGTGTTTCAATATTTCAAAAACCGAAGAATTTAGTAACAAAATAAACAAACTTAAAATCTGATGTTAAACCGTTTTGTTAAAATAGCAGATGATAGATGTAAACCCTGAGAAACAAGCTGTAGTATTTTTTCATAAAATACTATTTACAAAAAAACAAAAAAAAGTTTATTTTCTTAGAAGCTTACAAATATTTTTATTATTGGTGAAAATAACAATTGTTTTTTTATTTACAACTCAAAACGTGGTTTTTTGCCTTTTCCCCTGTCATTCGTTTATAATTTGAATGTTTCCAACTTCAATTGTTTCAGACTTGGGATAAATGACGATGACAAACCAAATAGAAACACAATAATTCTGTTGTTATTCTTTTTAATTTAGGACTAAGTAGTTTCATATACAGTCTTAACATATATTTTTTGGCTAAACGTAAACCCGCCTATGGGCGAGTTTACGCCGGATCAATTTTTTTAAAGAAACGGTCTAAAACAAAGCCGATCTTTTTATAGTAACAAGTTTTTATAATAATTGTTTTACGTCAAACCCTTTGCTCTTAGAGAAATAAATGTATTAAATAAAAAAAAATATCGTTTACGGAATCGAAAATTTCTCTACAGACTGATACTATACTAGTCTAAAATATAAACCACGTTGCTGCAATTTTACCATATACTCTATAGATAAAAAAAAGTTTAATGGAAACAAAGAAGAGAATTAAAGAAAAAAAAGTAACAACATTTTAATACTCTAAGAAGACCAAACGATGTTTTTCGACTATCGGAACAAGAGAAAAAATAAATATTTTTTAATATAATAAAATTATAGAATGAAAGATTGCTTGGTGTGTGGCACTTACTAATAACATCTGTATCATAAACTGTAACTCATATATACGCATTTATATCTTATTGCCCAACGATTCCAATAAAAATCTGTTATTTTTTTAAATATTTTATTTTCGTTAAATGTTTCTAGTCTTCTTGTAAAAATACAATATACTGTTTATAATAATCATTTTTTCATAATGAACCACTAATATTTTAGCATTATTGCGTTTTTTAAATGAATATTTTTCTTTAATCTTTTTCGTACACGCAAGGCTAAGCTATTAGTTTCAGAAACTAAACAGTGGATATTATAAAAAAAATTTCTATTATATTAGTGTCATATAAGAACTAGTATATATGACTGTGGTCAGTATAATACAAACACACACAAACAAAGTCTTTTTTACTTTAAAATCTTTTTGTTTTTATTAAATTTAGTAAAAGTTGACATTTTACGGTATCGCGAATCCTATATAATAGTATAAAGAACCACAATACACCAATAAGTTTTTATATTTTAAGTTTTTATTGTCTCTTTTGATAAATGCCAGTGAAAAACACTTATCATGAGAATATAATAAAAAAGTGTGATATTCTACAAAGGTTTTCTTTAAGCGATTTATTTTGTATTTCTTCGTAATATTATTCTATTTGGTCTAATTATAAACAATATTTATGTCTTTATATTACGTATAAATTCTCATCGCTCTTTACGCATGGCATATTCTCTCAAAAAACATAAATATCTACTAGTATATATATTACGAAAGCGTTTGAATAATTTATTGATAGCGTTTTATTATAATCAGGGTTATAATATAGCATATGATCAAGAAAGTACATTGTTAAATGAAAGGACGTCTTAGACGACGTAACAAAAAAAACGTGTTTTTTTAAAAAATTTATGAGTTTCTTAGTTCAAATACATATACAACCCGACTCATCAACAATAATCTACTCTCAAAAATCAAAGAGATGTTTAAAAAACAGAAGTCGTACTTGTGTGTTGCTGATAAAAAATTATCTAAACGTTTTTAACCGCAGCTTTACAAAATCCCAGGTTTGAGTATATCATGAAATTCTTTTTTTACAATTTCTCTTGATAAAAATACTCTTTGATTATTTCTAATTAATAGAGACAATAGATAACTTTGTCTTTAAATTTTATTCTTATAATTTTTATAACAAGCGAGTCTTTCAAAAAATATTGCTCATTATGATAATAATTCTTAGTTTACAGACTTATAAAACGAACAATAATAAAAAAACACTTCAATAAACTAATAATAAACAACAGCCTAAAATATTTTTATTTCATCTATGTAAATTAAACAACTTCACCCTCCTTAGCTACTTTATAATAAGTGAAATCATATCCTGTTTTATAATCAGAAACCAAATGAACCCAATCAGTCAAATTCTTTTTAAATAAAAATTTCTTACTTAAATACTTTAAGTAGCTTTTTCTAAATTTAAAAGTTGAAATTAACTGTAAATTGTTTCCATTTATTTTTAATTCTATTTTTCCTCCCAAATTTCCCGTCTTCCCCTCGACTTTAAATTTGTTTTCAAGGTGTTCCTTTACTTCTTCAACCGTGAACAGGCCGTCGTTTATGCACTCGAGAAAGTTTAAATTGTAACTAAATTTTGATTCTTTTTTTGTGTCCATGGGACTTATATTATTTTGATCAAAAATGATACCGAAATAAAAAAAGAAACATGGGAATTACAGATGATTAATGTCTGCAATATATGCATTTATGGCATTCAACCGATTGTAATTCTCTACAAGTCGTGATGATAAGAACAGAGGATGTTATTGTTCATTTGTGTCAGACATTACAGACATTTTAATATATTCTTTATTATATTTTTTTATCATTGTGTATATTTATTAGATTTTATAATAAGAGGGGTGAAAAGATTGATATAAAAACAGCAGTTGTTATTATAATTAATGGCATAAGGGCAGGAGTAAAAGGTGGGAGAAGAGGAGTGTTAAAACAAAAACGTGAGTATAAATGTAACTATTATATACAGGCTTCTATTTTAAAAAAATATCACCTGTGTGTCTCGTTAATTCTAATCGTGCTTGTAGCGAGCTATATATTATTAACATCGCGCTTGAAATGATGAGATTTTATGATTTTTTTTCAAGACACAGAGAAAAAGATGTAATCTATGAAACTTTGGCTGTTCAATAAAAATCTACTATCTAGAAAACTGTACATTTGGTTTAGTTTCAATTGTTACATTATAACATCATGTGTTTTAGTACTTGCAGACATTCAAATTTTTTTTCTTTTATAAAAATTTACAGGTTAAAGAAAACTGTTTTCAATCTGAATAATGTTAATCATAGTTGAGTAATAATTATATATCTCTGAGAAAATTTTAAAAAAAACAAAACTATTCTATAAAAGACACAGTAAAACAAAAAAAGAACTTCTTTTGATATTGTTGAAAAAAATAAAAAATCTTTAAAAAAAAAGACGTTTTTTTTCAACATAAAAACGTATTTATTGTCAATTGTGTCATCAAAAACCACGAAAAAGCATTTGGTTACTCTAGTTATAATCTGGAATAGGACTCATGTGTGCGTCCACTATTTTTTAATTTTTTTTTAGATGTCTATGATAGCTCGAGAGAAAGTTTTTACAATTTCAGATTTGATTTTTATAACTTTTTTTATATAAACCCTTTCTTTGCATCAGCTTTATACTACTGTCTGCACATTTTTCTGAAAATTTTTTTATATTTATGTAAAATTTTAATATCTAAGAAACTGGGAATGTTTTTGAGTTTATAAAACGAACAGTTGTATTGCTGAAAAACACTATATCTACACAAGACATTTTTCCAACTCTTTAACATCAAAGATCTTTTAAAATAACAATAATATAGTCTGTATTGTAGCTTGTTAGTAGCTATATAATACGTAACGAGCAAGGTTTTTAACACCATCTCGCATCATTAATTTTAATACTGGTTGAAGCTGAGTTTAATTCTCGTCTATTACATATTATATTTTTTTTCTATTTTTTAAAAAAACAACAAGTCAAATAAGCTAACAATGGCACATTTGATAGAAGTTACATTACTTTACTTATATAAAACGTCTTTTAAAAAAAAATATTTTTTGCGACCCTAAAACTTCTGTTTCACATTACTGATATATAAGATCGCGTCTGGGTAGATTTCGCATTCTTAACAAAAACAAATGTGTAAAGACGGCTTTAATATTATTAAAGAAATGAACAATAAACAACTTCTCGTATTTTAAAGACATAAAAACTAAATTATTATGTCTTACTGAATGATAAGTCATTTAGTATAAATACCTGAATGTATATCAAACGATGATTTATATATTCTTATCGAATAATATAAAATATTAAACTGTCTACTTCGCTAACCAAAAACAGAGTGACATAAAACACTATATTTAATATTAATGTGATTTTGTGAGCTCTTGATTCGGATTTTGAGAAAGATAAAATAGTTATTTTTTCGATTGGCTCAGCGTCATCTGACATTGTTAAAAAATATTCTTTACATAAGAGATGTCAGTGAGCGATTAAGATAGCTTTATCTTAATTTTAGCATTTTCGATCAAACTTTTTTTTGATTTCTTATCAGCATTATTACCACAGTAAATCTCTTTTCAACTTTTTTTGAAAAAATTCTCTTTTTCATATTATTCAGTTTCGCATTAAATTTCAAAATGTATTTAAAAAAAGACAGTCGTTTTCATACACTATGGTAGAACTCACGAGATTATTTTTGCTGAGTCTATATCAAATACAAATTTCGTTACGTAAAGTAATAGCTTATATAACGCGTCAGGTGAAAGATATCAGCCCTAACATAGAGCACCATAACATAACAACCGAAAGACAACCACCATAATCCAGCTATCTTTTTCAACTCAGCTCATCGGTAACAAAAGCAAAATAGTTTAACAAAAAACCACCGAGGTAAACAAAATCGAATAAATAGGGGTTTGTAAATATTTTAAAAAAAACCTATAGAAAGGTTTTTAAACGTGTTCTAAGAGTATTTTAAGACTTTTTAGATGTTTTCACGAAACTCAAGAAAAAAAAATACTTTCGAATACTTTTCTAGATATCACCCCCCCTCCCCCTGTGACATTTCCCCCTTTCAAAACAGTTCCAACTTTTATTAAAAAATAAATTAAATTTTTTTAGTTAAATAACATATTCGTTCTCTTAGTTATTTAGTCGACTCTGAAAAGTATAAATAAATTAACTAAAAAAGTTAATTTTTTTTAATATATTCGAGACTAAAAAAAACTAGAAAAGTACCGAACATCGAAAACATAAAATATTCTTCGGTGAAAAAAACTTGGGAAAAGATTTTAAAATGAATATAATCTCGTTCACTTATAAGCGGTTTTGTTTTATTTTATAAGTATTTAGGTTTCTATTTCTATTGAATTAATGAACAGGTTTTTTAAAGAATCCCTGTTTTCGGAGTGAGTTTATTTGTCTGAATATAGTTTATATATTAAAAGCTAACAATTAAAGTTTTAGTTTTATAATATAACTATTTTCTCGGTAATATTCAATACGTAAAAAGGTGAAAATATGTTTAATTAAACTTGGTTTTAAAACCGTCAAATAATCAATCATTTACAATACCACATCAAGATTAAATCTGTATAATAACACCTAACATCATATATAGATAAAAAAACAAACCCTAATGATTTTATAATCGACATACAATTGATACTTTGAACACAGATACGAGATTTATTATTTTATCTTAATCATAAATAACTTACTTTTTTATATTATTTGCAAACTAAACTGTCGTTGTCTCTTGATAAGCAACTTAATCGCTAATGAACCTATTATTTATATATAAAATAAAGCCAAAATTAGTCAAGTTATGAATTTAATTTCTGAAATAATAAACTAAAATCTTACATAAGTTTTTAGTGTAAATTGGATCTAAGATTATGTTCTTTTTTTATAATATAGTTATAGGAAAAAAAATAGCTTGTTTCCAGTATTAATGTCGATTTAAAATTAGGGAAATCAAATTTTTTTCTCACAACTTAACTTAGTGAAAACTAGAGAATGTATATTAAGAATACTTAAAGAAAAACAGATTCAACTTTTGATAAAAGAAAGAAACAACAAAATCAGTTTGTCAAGATACACTTAAAGTATATTATGTTAAAAAAACACATTTAAAGTTAATAAAAACAAACACGTTTTAAACTAATCAAGAAAAAAGACAATTTAATTAAGGAAAAATTTCGTAAAAGACAATGAACTAAAAACATACTTAAAGTCTGGCAAAGAAAACACACATATAGTTGATTAATTAGGAATACATAGCCATAAACTAACATTTTATATTCTTTTTATCAAATGTTTAAACTGATAAACATCATTAACTAGAGAGTATAATTCTCTTGATCTAAAAAGATAAATAATAGAAAAAGCGCCGTTTCTAAACCCCAAGTTAAAGAAAATATAATTGTTTTCTCACTCATTAGTTAAAAGAATTTTATATATACAAATGAGGTTTTTATATTATATCCTCGTATATTAGATTTTTATAAAACAAGAACACACTTAAAAACGATTAAAAAAAAAAGATTTTTCTCTCTTTCACACACATGCTTCAATGACACTTTTCTTTATACATAAACACACTTAAAAACAATAAAAAGTTTCATATCCCTTTTTGCGTTACACCACATACAGAGGATTTTATATTAATACAAATCCTTTTAGTATATTTTATTTGTGTAAATATTCAATATATTTTAATTAAATAAAAGTAAATGAGTGGATATTCACACAAAGACAATAAGGACCTATTTCAAAATAACATATTCTGTTTATTTTTAGTTATTGTTTTGCCGAAAAGCACAATATTTTTGGCTTAACACCCTTATTTTTTTAAAATTTCAAAAATTTTTTCTTTTATGTGTTTTCTATTCATTTTAAAAGACGAATAACCAAAATATGTGTATAAGAAGTTTATCGACGAAAAAACATATGTTTATATGTATATTATTTATACCTTTCTGTTTTTAATTAAGTTATAGTGCTTACATATTTAATTAAAATATACTAAGAAAGAGTATAATTATCACGCCTTAAATTTGCCTACGAAATTTTCTGTATTATTTAAATGAAAATTAAATTGTATATGTTCTTATTATAAGATTTCGCGTGCTGAAATAATATATATATAAAGTTATATGATCAAAAAAAATTTTTCATTATTTTTTCATAGCTGAAATTCGACTCGTTAATCAATTGTCACTTTTACTGTTTTTTATGTTTTGTTGAATGGATATTTAAACTTTATATTAGGAAAATAAAAAATTGTAATTCAAATTTATATTTTAATAAAAATTTTTAAAGAAAATAGCAAAATACAAAAAGAAAAAAACTAAGAAAGGTTGTATTTAAAAAGCAGTTTTTAAAAGTCTTTAATTGTGTGTTCTGCTTTTTTATATAACCATCATTCATGTTTTCTGTTTTATTGAAGTTTTAATGATCGAATAAGAAGAGGCAACCTTTTGTACAGTTTTTAAAACATCTTATTAGATGCATTAGATCAGGAAAAGGTGCAACATAAAGGCTTCATCTTCGGCTAGACACACAAAAAGATTGTTAGAGTAAGAGTCGTCGTTTTACGGGCAGAGTTTTTGACTTGACTTCAAATAGAATAATTCTTTTGTATAAGAAAACTTTCCAAATAGATTATAGGATTAACAATATGTCACTCAAGAACTTATTTTTCTCACATTCTAATCGACAGCTATATGAGTTATTACTGTATTAGAAACAAACTGTTAAAGATTCTGTCGAAGTTTACTATATAAATTACTTAAGATGTTTTTGTATTTGTTTTACAAACTATATAGAGAACTTCAATACGCGAGGATCTTAAATAAAACCTATATAAAAATTAAGTTTCATTTAAAAAATGTATGATTTTTAAAGACATCGAACATTTCGGAATTTTATATATATATATATCAAAACTTATTTGGTGAGCAAGACGCAATTGAGTGTACGATTTAAAAAAATTTTAAGTATCCAGTAGTCAAGTGTAAAGCAGTGATAAAATGTAAGGAAGCATGGAGTGTTATCATAGTAAAATAACATATATTTACAAGCATATTTGCTCTTCCAAAATCTGTATGAACGAGATATACTACATTAAACTGTTATTCCGGAGAGCAAAAACAACTAAAAAAGACTAGTTTTTTATATAATTTTTTTTAGTTTAGTTATTAGTTTCGTTTATTTTATAATTAAATCGTTGCGTCGTATGTTTTTTTAATTAATGTTTTAGTTGAAAGATATAAATGTATAATCTACTTGAAGCACATTGTATTTTTTACTTTTTTTTTGCTTAATGAAGTAATAAATATGCTATATTATTACAGAAACACGTCTTTATGTTACGCTTTTTTTCGATTGAATTAAACTAACTAAAGACTTTTTTACTTTGAGCCATAAACCGCACTTCTTCAGATTGTATCGAGAAAAGGACAACATTTTGCCCATTTTTTAAAGTAATAAGCACTTTAAACTGTGATTACAATCTATTAGAGTCTCGAAAGAAGAAAAAAAAGATCTCAAAAGCTTACTTGTTGAAATAAAATGTTATTTTAGAAACAAGTGCTGGCGTTTCAAAAGTTAATGTTTATCTTACGAAGAAAAAAACATGAAAAACGCACTTATGTATCTTCACATCTACTATATTATAATTGATGAAGTTTCTATTATAATCTATTCTAACAAAATTTTTTTAAGTGGAAAGTGATTAAAAAATATTATCACTGGCCTCTTATTAAACAAAATATTTTTGTTTTAATGATCGTGTTACAAAATCTTAAAAAATCTCTTGACACACTTGAATCTTTTTTTCAATTTTTATATTTTGACATCAAATTCGCCGTTTCGTCTTTTTTTGTTTTTTGTCAACGACGAATCTAATATATTATATAGAGGCCGCTTAACAACATGAAATTAAAAAAAACTATATAATATTTCGACTTTTACTTAAATATATTTAACTGATTTAATTGAATTAAAACCGGAGTTAACTAAATTATAATAGAAGAGTTTATAAGAATTTATAAACTATTTTTTCTGAAATAATGCCTAACATAATATCGTTGTTTTTCTTAACAGATTTAAATGTTTTTAATCAATTTAAAAAGTGAAAAGAGTAAAATAAGTTTTCAAACTGATCAGAATATGCGCATAATAAACAATTCATCTTATTGTGTTTACCCAATGTTTTTTTATATAGAAGTGAAGCTTTTATATTTAGAAATTAAATTTTTGCTTTGTTAAAGCATAAAATTTTACTGTAATTTCACATAACTAATCAAATTTATTAAACAGGCCGAAATAAAAAGTTTGTTTTTCTTCACTTTAAATGTTTTATTCTTTGACACTAATAAAAAGTATATTTAAAAACGGTAAATTACATGTTTCAGATACACCATGTTTAATTGCTTTCTTAAAATATAAATAGTTTTCCTCGTTCCTTTGGGCCACAGTAAGCTGTTTTGAATCGTTCTCTCTTTTGTTTCTCTCCTTTCAGTAAATTTTTATAAAAAACACGACAGACTGACAACCATTGCTTACTCCTATATACATCGTCAATATTGTCGTAAACTATATCAATTTTTTTAAATAACGACATGAGGCTTTTTCTAAAAAACTGAATTTTTTTAAAAAAAGCCGAATTTATATTCCCAGTTCTTTTTATATTTTTTAACCTACTTAATTTTACTAATCTTTTTTTTTGTTTTTTTCTCTTCTCCTATAAATTGAACATTGATAATATGCGCGTCTCTATTTTATAAAAGATAGGGTTTAGACATAACTTGTCTTAAAAAAATAATAGAAAATATTTTAAACACAAACAGTTTAATTATACCAACTATAACTCGTTTGTATTAAATAATACTCGTAGTTTTCATATTCCAGT
>SBJP01000368.1:0-16422 GCA_014805705.1 Cucumispora dikerogammari | reverse complement strand
CACCCTTTTATTTGTTTAAAAAAAAAAAAAAAAAAAAAAAAAAAAAAAAAAAAAAAAAAAAAAAAACAAAAAAAAAACATATTTTTTTAAATAACCCCCCCCCCCCCCCCCCCCCCCCCCCCATTATAATTCTAATTATGCATTTTCTATTATAATGTAAGAATCGAAAAAAATTAAGTAAAAATTAATCAAAAAAAAGATTTAAATTTTAATTCTAATTATCAAACTGTTTTTTGTATAGTTCTTATTGTTTTTAGAAACGCAAAAACAGCATCTAAATATTTTTGCTAATTTTTTTAATGGATAGTGTTTTTTCATTAAAATATTTAAAAGAACTTTTTCGTATAGAAAACTGAAACAATTAGAACGTTCCGCTTTTTAAATACAACAAATAAAAAATTATCGTATAAAATCTTAGTTTTTACTTAAATGAAACATTTTTAATTAAATTATAGTATACCTTATTTAATTAAAAGCTTAGTAAAAGAGTGTTTTAGAGAAGTAAAAAAAACATTTAATTCTAATAACTAAATTAACATTCTACATTCAAAAATGTATTAAAATAAACAACGATATTCTAACACTAAATAGTAAGTAATTTAAAACATAAATCACGCACACCAGACACACATATATATAAAACCCTATCTTAATGTTTTTAACAACTCATCTATTTTTAGTGAACATAAAAAATGAAATAAAAAAACTGAACGTAAAAATACTCAAAAATAAAAAAAAGCTGTTTTAGAGGCCCCTTGCAGCTATATTCTTTATTTATCATTTGTTTGTTTTTTAGTAAAAAAGTTTTAATAAAACTGTAAAATTTTTACTTTTCGACAAAAATACAATAAATATTGAAACATTCTCTTGTATTTTTTTATTAATTAGTATATAATAAATATAAGACAAAACGACTAATATAACTAAATATAAGAGAGATATTTTAATAAACTATGCCCAATATTATATTACATATTTATTAAATAATTAGTCGATTTAGTTCTGTATTATATTTTTTTTAATAAATAAAAAGTAAAAGTAAAAAAAACATCATGACATTAAATTTATCAAATTCAACAGAAAAAGACACAAAAACATCCGAGACTAAAGTTGCTAGAAACACATTCACACAGAGAAGTTTTTCGTTTGATAATAACCAACTAGGCAATATATCGGCTTATAATAGAAATAAAAAAGACCTCTGGGGCTCATCTTCCGTCGACTACCCATTATTCGGAAAACCAATTGATTTATCGAACTTCGCGAACTTTTATTCAAACCCAATTTTCAACTGCCCTGATTTACTTAAACACATTTCATCTCCTTTACCCGTAACGTTTATATTAAACAAAACGTGTCTAAAAGCAACTTTAAAAAAATTATTGTTAAAATACGAGAGTTTATTAGATATAAAGACGTATAAGTCTGTAAGAAAAAGCGATGACTTAGTTGTTTACACTGTGGGAAAAACCAATAATTCTAATAATGTGAATAAAAATGAATTGAAAAAATCAGCTTCATATAAAGAACTAAATTCCATAATTAATATGGCAAATGAGTTGGGATTAATTACAAGACAAGAGTTTGTTTCGATGATGCCGGTACATTTTTTTGTTAATCTTTTATATAATAATAGTCATAGTAGAAGTAACGATTATAATGAAAACAATAGTAAAGAGAAAATAATTTCACTCGATTTATGCGCTGCTCCAGGATCAAAATCTCAACAATTAATGAATATAAGCAAATTACTTGTGTGTAACGACGTGAATTCAAAAAGGTTAAATGTTTTAATTACTAATATAAATAAAAAGCAGAAATATGCAGTCGATGAATGTTATGTGATCTGCACTAAGTATGATGCCAAGAGTTTTCCTTTGAATGCGGAGTCCAGTATTAAATGCGAGAACGCGGATATAGAGGAAGGAGTAAATATACATCACCCGCCTCTATACACTTCTCCTGATCTTTCGGCTGATAAAACAGTTATTAGCACAGCTGACTTATCAGCTTCAATCGTATCTATTAATAACAACAACTTAACAGAAGCAACTTTGCAAACAAATTTAAAAGGTTCGCCTTTATCTGGGTTATCGCTTGATATTTCGGATGATAAAGCGGAAACAGTCGAGTCTTTCTTTTCTAACGCATCTTCAGCTACGGCTACTATCGGGGGATCAAACAACTACACTCTTGTGTTATGTGATGTGCCATGCTCGGGAGACGGTACTTTAAAAAAGAATCCCCATATTCTCTCTACCTGGACACAACCCACTAGTCTTTTCCCTTTACAATATCGTATTTTATGCCGTGGAATTGACATACTTTTAAAGTCCCGAGCTTCTTCCGCGACACCACACTTAATTTACTCCACTTGTTCGCTTAATCCTCTAGAAAACGAATTCATAGTTTGTTCCATACTACAAAAATACAAAAATATAAGATTGAAAGATACACATGAAATCTGCAAAGACATAAAACGCAATCCCGGAATCACAGCATTTGAATTTGAAAATATTAATTTAAGCAAAAAAGAATTTAAACGAATTGTTAAAGACTTTGATATCCCGATTTGCAGTATTTCAGATATTAATAACAATAATAATGGGGGTTTGCTTAGTTTTTCGGCCGATAACAATAAGCCTGATACGTCAAATATAAATAATATTAAGGAGTATAATAACAACAAAACAAAGACTTCAATTTCGACGCTAGACCTACCGGATGATAAAACTAGCGAAAAAACAGAAACCACAGGTATTATAAACAATTATAGTAATGATACAAAAACTAAAAACATCAAAATGAAGTATAAATTTAATAATTCGGAATTAAATAAATGCAGTCGGTTTATGCCGACTGAAGCTCATGGAGGTTTCTTTATTGCCGTATTTTGTGTTGATTATGATTATATTAGTAATAATAGTAAAAATGATAACAAAAACTCTGTTATAAAAAAAACAGGTGAAACCTTACTTAATGACAATCTATCGGGTGTATATTCAAACAAGAACAATATTTCCAGACACAACACACACAGTTGTATAAATAAGATTAAGAATACAAAAAATAAAAAGTTCGAGATAATAAATAGTGGAAATATAAATACAGTTTACTTGGCTTCAATATCAGCACGCTCGTGTGGTGTGACTAATGTTTCGTCAGTTGATTTAATTAACCCCCCGGAAGAAACCACCGCACATGGCAAAGGGTTCATACAAGGAACAACGTCGGATGGAGACAAAGCTTCGGAGAATAACTCACCTGAAAGTTCTTCAGCTAGATTTTTCTCTCTACCCTATTCATCTACACGCCACTCAACGTTATTTGAACTTCCCGCGATCTACATACCTTACTTGTTTCCATTAACAGAATACGCCGGGATTCAACGCTTAGTTAAAGAAAAGAAGTTAACATCAAATTTACTTATAAGGAACTTACAATTATTGAGTGGTAGGGTTAAGACGCAGCCGATGTATCGGTACAAGAATGTTGATAATCTTACTGCAGTTAGTGATTATAACATAGACGAAGATAACAAGACATATTTCATTAAGGGAGAGTCAACGGATTCTACACTTGCACAGGAAAAAACAAGTAAGCCTTATAACGTTCGACTATCTTCTGCGTCAGATAAACTAACAAACACATGTTTATCTCATGTGTGTCTTAGTGTCGTTTCAAATTCATCCGAGCCATCAACTAATACTAACATCTCGGTTGATAATAACATGGTTATCAAGAACTTATCTCCAGGCACAAACATTGTTTCTCTAACATACAAATATCCGATAACAGCATCGACTTTATATAAACTTCTTAACAACACATGTACGCTGCAAGAACTAATTCTTGACGCCGTGTTTCTTGACTTTATTTATACTAGATTAGACATAATAAGCAATAGAATGTCACGTAATCAATTAGAAGAAATAATAAAAATTTTACTTGTTACTGAGTTAAGTGATATTTGTGGCGAAGAATCAAATGCTATAAAACAGTTTAGTAATAATTTTTATAATAATAAAAGTAAAAATAAACAGGATTTCTATACACGGGGCAATGATACTTCCCCAGTTGAGAAGTTTCCACTTATTGATATTCAAGATGTCAACAAAAGTTCAACTCACTCACTTAACCAGGACTGTAGTTCGGTTGTTAAGTCACACTCAAAAGCAGAGAAGATATCACACACTTCTAAGAACGAAGTTCTAATAGATGCACAGATATACACATGTATACTCGCTCTTATACCACTTGGCCCGATTATAATAACACATAACAACTTATTTATATCATGTAGAGTCTCGGGAAAAGTAGAACCCTACTTGAATGAGAGAGAGAGGAACTTTTTAATGAAGTGTTTGTTTTCTTAATCTTTTTTTATTTTTATAATATGATGATATACTTAACTTCTATAAAAAACTGTTCTATTTGTAAACAATAATTGAAAATAAAGTCTCCGATTCATTCAAAAACACTTTTTTTAGTAAATTGCATATAAATGCATCTAGAACTTTCTGACAATACACTTAATATACAATAGCGCTAGTGTTACTATCCAATCTTGTGTAGGCTTTTTTAAAGATTTTTATATATAGAAATTATAGCTAAGCCTAAGAGTGTTTTGATAACAGTTTTTTTTATTAACATAATATTCTAAAAGTTTTTTGAAAAAAATTTCATTTGTGAAGATAATAGATGAGAAAAAAAGCTATTTATTACTTGTTGATTCATCAAGTTTTAAAAAGCTGGTCGTTAGTTTGACAATAGAGAGTTTAAGGAAAGTCTACAAAAAAAACAAAAACTCGTCAAACAGCGACTAGAAAAACACAGTAGAAACAAAAACTGGTTAAACGAGGAACTGTTTCGTTTCTGTAAAAATGAGAAAAAAAAGCAAAATAATATTGAGTAGTGTATTACCCGATAATCGTGTGTTCGAATACATATATTCAAACGACCTTTCAATTCAAAAAAGCGAACAAAATAAAAAATACGAAAGAAAAGAAATGAAAAAAGAAAACACAAAAACAAACAAAACGAAAGAAAAGAAAAAATAACGGCCGTTTAAATATATAAATAAACGGAAATAAAATAAGCAGAGCTTAAATAATAGACTCAACAAAAACACAATAAATGCAGATAAAAGTGTAGTTTTTTTTGTCTTGGTGTCATATTGTCAAAAAAAAAATCTTTTATATTCACCCAAGATAATTCTATTTAGTAAAATAGTTTCATATTTTAATTTTTAAAAATTATCTAAGTAGAAAACAACAAAAACCTCGCTTTGAATGTTTTAAATAAACACATATCATTTGTTCTTAGACGACTTTGCGACGAAGCAGAAAAATATCTATTAAGATCACATTAACTATATGCATTACTTGTTTTTTTTTGGATTAAATCCGCTGTTTGTGGCTCTTTTATTGACCTGGCCGGGCAAGTTAATGTGTGTAAAACGCTATTTTACAACATTATTACAGTGTTTCTCAGATAAAAAAACACTTTCTCACAGAAAAAAACCAGTTTCTCATATAAAAAAAACTGTTTTTTCATATAAAAAAATTATACTGAAATTTTTATTAAGATATAATAAAAACTATAATAGATTTAGAAGCAGCTGTTTTAAATTTAATTTCAAATATTACAGAATCAGATTAAAAGTTTTTTTTGTGATGTAAAGTGTTTTGCTTTAAAATGTCTTAAACGGATGTCTTTTAGTTATTAAGCTTTTTATTCATTCGTTGATATCTTTATTATTTATCATATTTTAAAAAAAATAACTTGTGTATTTCCAAATTCAATGTTAGAGCTGTATGAACACTACTTGTCTAACTATTACTTTACTCGTACACTGTTTTATACTACTATTTATAATTTTTGCTTACCGAGACTTTAGATTTTCTTATTTACTCGAGTAGTTTTTTTATATGAGAAAGTGGTTTTTTTATATGAGAAAATAGTTTTTTTTATGTGAGAAACACTGTATATAGTTTTTATATATATAATGTTTTTTTATTTCAATATTGTTTTTATATTTCAATTATAATAGGCTAATGTTAAAAAGATCAGAGTGGGAAGTGTAAATTCGCATTTCCTCTTTTGATATTTTGTATTTTTTAATATTCTGTCTATTTTGACGTTTTGTTCTTTTTGTTGTTTTCCCCAAACCGTTTCTGTTTCTAAAAATAAAACCGAACATTTCTAAACTTTTATTTACGATTATATAAGATTTTTATAGTTAGTATGACATTGTCACCCTTTGTAAAACATTGTATAGCAAATATGGCATTTCCCGCGCTTGTTATCACTTTGTATAGCTAATATGACAATGCATACGGCCAATATCACTTTGTCCATAGTTAACATGTCATTATAAAAACAAAAAAAAAAGGAACGATTGTTATTTTAAAGAAAACGTTTTAATTAATCTGATATTATTTCTTTGACAATATCAATATATTTTGCAGATATTTTTTTTATTTAAAAGTTTTTTTTATATAATACTTTAATTTTTTTTATGTATTTGTTTTTATAGTGTCATGTTAGCTATGGACAATGTATACTAATGGTTGAGAGTAGCATATTTGATATAGATAATGTCATACTAGAGGTGAACAGTGTCGTGCTAATAGAATACAATTTCATATTAGCTATAAAAAGTATTATATAGCTATAAAAAACAGCAACAATATTAATATTTATTTTATTAAACCTATGTTTTTAATTAAAAATAAAACACCTGAAATATTTCTTTTCTCAATGTTTTAAACTCGACGCTTTTTTAATCTTGAATATACCAGAAATATTAGTTAACTTAAATACAAAGTTAAACGATACATAGTCGTTTAACTCATATTGTTTTTTTTAAGCTACGATTCTTTTTAATTTGTCGAAATTTCAGTTTCCGCAATTTGTAATCGAGCATAGATGCTCTGATAAATTAGTGTTTTTATCAATATTATCATACAGTGAACATTCTCTACTGTGAACACTTCCGTCACAGATATTTGTCGGTGTTCACATTTAAAAGTGTAACAAAAAATTTTTTTAAACAAATAAATTATTACTCTGAATTTTCTTTAATTGCAAAAAATTAAGTATTTTTGAATGACGACTGTTTTTTTTATTTTGAATATTAATTGTTTTAACTTTAGAAGAGAAATTGTTTCTTTAGATTTATTATCACTAAACCGAATTTTTAACTTTTCAAGATAAAGCATAGAATCTAAAAAAGATGTTTAATATGCAAATATTTGTTTTTTTGAGCTACTTAATTTAATACATTAAGTATTAATCAGATACTCTATAAATTCGGCGCCACTTTCTCAGATTTCGTCATCGATGACATAACAAAACACCGTGTGGTTGTCAACCATGTCAATTTCATCTGTGTTTAGACATCTCATGTAATTAAAGCATTGTCTAACGACTTTCTATATTAATTTCTTATTGTTTCTATTAAAACTGTATTCTAAGCCAAATGTATGAAACACATAGCACCATAAATTGTAATTTTCTTTAAAAGATCTGTATAATCGAGCTTTTCATTTTTTAGACTCTCACGGTCAAATAAAATTTTGCTTGATAACATTTTTTTATAGTGTGAATTAAAAGATTTTATAATTTCTTGATCACAAGGCTAAATTTGAGACGTGATTTCAGTTAAGAATAAAACAACTCTATATGACTATAGTCCGTGTCGATAGGATGCACTGGTTCATTGTCTAAAGTCAGTAGTATTTTTTCATTTATTTTTTTTCATCTCTGAATTTTAAATTATCTAGCCATTCTCTAAATATCAATGACCTCATTCAGCTTTTTAGTGTGTCAATATGTGAGATTTAAAGCGTTAATGTTTATATTACCAAACAATCTTAACTTTCGATTTTCTGTCGCTTAATGATGTTATTTTCTTACGATCTAAACTAACACAAAATAGAATTGTCAATTTTTCTCTTTTCAACTTTTCACTAGACAAGTCGTTCTTATATACCGTAAATGTTGAGCTATGTTTTTTATTCTCTAAATATGCTCGTTATATCACAATTAAATACATTTCCAGCGTGATATTGACGCAGTTTCTCTTCATATACGCGTTTAAATTTAATGATATTATTCTTATCTGCTGATCCAACTTTTCCCAATATATTTTAAATTTGCAAATTACGCTGTTTTTTTAAATTTTTTAAGCCTTTAATCTGACCCAATAAAGTTTTTGATTTCAAACTTTTTAGCTAGCAATATTCTCATTTCTTTTATATTTACAGAAGAAACAATTACATTTCTTCATCTCTTATTCTGTATTCTCTGATATAATATATTATCTATTTCAACCGTTTTTGTTATTTTTTTTGCATAAGTTTAGGTTTGAAATAATCACTTGAGAATAAATTGTTTTTTTATCTCAATGTTTAAATCTTGTTAAAGGCTCAAAATTGAAATCATTAACAACTTCAAAAAAAATCGCTGGCTTAGCTTTGGGATGTCTTTGCTAAATACTGTATTTTTTTGCTTTAAGGTTAAATTTATATCACAGTTTTTTCTCTTTTATCGCTGTTTTTTTTGCAATCAAGATAAGATGTTTTGTTTTCTCTTAAACCAATTTAGAATCTGCTCAGCTTCCTTATTGTTGTTTATGAAACAGTCGCGTTTTTTAGTAAGTTTTTTTCTTCAGTTTTTTTACAGTGTTCACATTAGAGAGCGACCTCCGCTAAATCTATTTTTTTTAGTGTTAAAGTTCACAGAAGAGAAAGTATTTTAATATATGTTCAACTACTAAAAAAAACTATTCTTTTAATGTTCACAGTAGAGAAAGTTCACTGTCTATAGAAAGTTTTTTTATAAAAACTTTTTGTTTATATAATAGATTAAAAACAAAACTTATGTTTTTATATGTTGTTTTAAAATTTTTAATAATGTCATTATCAAAAACGATGTTTTTTATTTAATTTGACATGTGTGTTACACTACTGGATTTTTATAAATATTTTTTTAATTGCGTTATCATAAGTGTTATAAAATTAAATCTTCTCTTTCTCTTATTAAAAAATGTTATAAAACTATAATATATAAATATTAAAATAAAACTGGTTGTTTTAATTAAAAAAAATTTTATTGAATTAAAATTTTGTGACAACAAACACTTAACAGATACCAAAGTAATTAAAATTAATAATCGATTTATGTTTATAAACTCTCAATTTACTTGAACAAAAACAAAGAAAACCTCTTATATGAATGGAAAAAACTTTTTTATTTGCAATTAAATAAAAAAACAACAATGCACAATCACAAATCTTACAATTTTAAAAGGATTATTTTTTAAAAAACCTATATATATATATAAATGAAATATATATAGACTTGTTTTTGTCTTTAAAAAATAAAAAGCTTCAATTTTAATAAAAGAAACTGTTTATTACATAAATAGCAAAATATATAGTTTATATTGACATATAGACATATTTTTTTTATAAATAAAATCTTAAAAGTTTAAAAAAGCTTTCTAAAGAATTTTTTAATTCAAAAACATTAAATTGAAAAAAACATCTTGTTCGTCTGATATATAAACGCTCATTGTTTTATGCTATTTTTTTTAGAATTTTAAAAATATCTTCAAAAACTACATATATAATACACATCAGTTGTTCTATTAATAATCAAATTTATATATTTTTTCAGTTAACATAAATTCGCTGTTTATACTTGCGTCATATTAAGTAAACACTTTTTTATGTGGGACGTTTTTGCGTTTTGCAAATTTTATGTGTTAATAGTGTTATTACAGTGCTTTGCATAAATATAAAGCAACTTTGCATAAATATAAAGCAACTTTGCATTAATAAAAATCAACTTTGCATAAATATAAAGTAACTTTGCATAAATATAAAGCAACTTTGCATAAATAAAAAGCAACTTTGCATAAATATAAAGTAAATTTGAATAAATATAAAGTAAATTTGAATAAATATAAAGCAACTTTGCATAAATAAAAAGCAACTTTAAAAATATAGGGTTTCCCGAACAAAAGCGAGATTGTCTCAATCAATAGCGTGATTTCCAAAATCTAAAAATAAGTTATTATCTTTTTAAACCTAAAAATCAAACAAAATAATTTTGTCTACATAAAACCTAAAATTTTTTCAAAACCTTAATTTCAAAAAAAACACTTGGTCCACGGAAAAACCTAAAATTTTTTCAAAACCTTAATTTTAAAAAATAATTTAATCCACGAAAAACCTAAATTTTTTTTAAAACCTAAAATTTCAAAAATAATTTGATCCACGGAAAACCTAAATTTTTTTTAAAACCTTAATTTCAAAAAAAACACTTGGTACACGTAAAACTTAAAATTTTTTCAAAATCTTAAATTAAAAAAAATAATTTGGTCTACGGAAAATCTGAAATTTTTTTAAAACCTTAATTTCAAAAAAAGACTTGGTACACGGAAAACCTAAAATTTTTTCAAAACCTTAAATTAAAAAAAATACTTTGGTCTACGTAAGTATAAATTTTTTTCAAAACCTTAAAAGAAAAAAATACTTTGTTGCACGGAAAAACCTAAAACTTTTTTAAAACCTTAATTTCAAAAAATAATTTGGCCCAAGAAAAACTTAAATTTTTTTTAAAACCTTAAATTAAAAAAATATTTAGGTTCTCTGAAAACCTAAAACTTTTTAAAAACCTTAGTTTCAAAAAATGCGTTGTGATTTGAGGTTTTAGAAAATTTCAAGTTTTTCGCAGACCAAAATATTTTTTGAAATTAAGGTTTTGAAAAAGTTTTAGGTTTTTCCGTGCATCAAAGTATTTTTTTCTTTTAAGGTTTTAAAAAAATTTTATACTTACGTAGACCAAAGTATTTTTTGAAATTAAAGTTTAAAAAAATTTTAGGTTTTCCGTAGACCAAGTGCTTTTTTGAAATTAAAGTTTGAAAAAAATTTTAAGTTTTCCGTGAACCAAGTGTTTTTTTGAAATTAAGGTTTTGAAAAAATTTTAGGTTTTCCGTGGACAAAATTATTTTGTTTGATTTTTAGTTTGAAACATGATAACTTATTTTTAGATTTTGGAAATCACGCTATTGATTGAGACAATAACGCTTTTGTTCGGGAAACCCAATATTTTTAAAGTTGCTTTTTATTTATGCAAAGTTGCTTTATATTTATGCAAAGCACTGTAATGAAAAAAACAGTAGATAAAATAATTAAAAACAAAAAACGTGGTTTTAACGTCTAACGTCGCGGCACCGCTTATAAGAAAAAAATCTTCTTAATAATAATTCTTTCAAAAAAATTTTTGTGAATTTTTATTAAATATTTTTCTTTTAATTAACTAAGATGTGTTTTTCGGCATTAAGAGTATAGAAGAAAGATAAAAAGTGTTTAGTTGCTCGTAATCTTTATTTTCTCTGGTATTTTTTTAAAAATCTTTTTAATTTTGACGAAAAATGACCCCAAGAAGACCTTCATAAAATAAAATGCAATTTTTTTTACAAAAAAGCGTGTATTTGAATTTACTTAAAATCTTTTTAAAATACGATAGTATGTCACCGAATAAAAAAATCGATTAAGCGTGGCACGAAAAAATTTGGTTCCGAGACAGTGTATATCAAATTCAAAACCATAAAATTTATTTTTAAAAAGCAAACATTCTTATTTTTATATGCCAATAACTAACAACAATAAACAGCTTATTTACACCATTAAACTAGTATTTGAATATATTGATAGTCTTTATTTGTTATGATGTTAAAAAAACAACAGAGATAAGTGAGAAATGAAACAGTTTTAATTAATCAAAAAAAACCTGAGACAAAATATACAAGATCAAATAAAAAACAAAGAAAATTATAAAATATGTAATAAACGTATCTATAAACGAAGGATTTAATGCGAAACTAGAGTTTTTGATTTGTTAAATGTACTTTATTCTTTCAACACAAGTCAGTCGTACTGTTTTTTAGTTAAACTTTCCAATGGTTGTTTCTTGTAAAATTTCCTTATTAAAAAAAACAATTCAAAGCATTGAAAATCATTTAAAATCTTGAAGAACATCTCTAAAGTATAATAATAAATGAAGGTTTTGATTTTTAACAACAAGCTCTAAATAATATTAACGAAATCTTAAACAAGAAAACAAACGCTGAGCCGAGTGTTAAACATTCAGTAAAAGAAGATATATTAAGGACAGTAACGTTCTTTGAAAAAAAAGTATAGTCTATAAAACTAACTTTTTTACATATAATGCTTCTTTAAAAACATATGCTAAATTATATGGTTTTTCGGAAACGATCTTATTAATATATCATAGTTGAAATCAAAGTCAAAGTATATGTGTACAAGTTCGTCAGTGTTGGTAGTGTTTTATTTTTGCAACACCTATGATACTTGTTTGTTTTTGTCATTTACAAATATTTGTTATCACATTGTGGCAGGCTTAAAAACTTAAAGCTAAAATATATAACGTTTTTTAGTTCAACTTTGATAACTTTCGACCGAGTTGGGTGAGAACACTGAGTGTTTTAACAAAGTAACTATTTCAGGAATTCATGTTTACTTAATATTTTCATCAATATATATTAAATAGCTCCATTAACACTAATTAGAGTCTTTTTGATATATATGTAAAACATCACAAACGAAACTATATTCTAGTTTTAATAGCTTTAATTTATCAAGTAAGTGTTCTACTTATGCTTCAACAATCTGTTTAGAGGTCAAAGTGATTTATTCTTGATAATCTTTTTGATATAATTAACAACTCTCGATAAGAGGTAAAACACTTGATTCTTTTCAGTTGGCTCATATGCCTTATTGGGGCTTTGCCTCTAGTGCCATTAACTTATAAACAATATAAGTCATAAGTTGTTTAATTATACCAACTGCTTCAAATTCTGGGACTTTCTTATATTTTTTTATTTCGTTCTTAATAAGAACTTTTCTTACGAAAACAGTTTCTCTGTGTAGGTTTTTGTTTTGAATTCTTTTGCATATTTTCTAATAGAAAAATAACACTTTATCAGTTCTTAGTCTTTAATATTGCATTGGAGAGTAGTAAATTACTCAGCGAAAAAAAAACTATTCAGTCTTAAGATTCATGTTAAAGAGAGTAGTTTATATATAACTTGTACAGTCTAAAAAGGCTTTTAAAAAAACTGAGTACTCTTCACAATCTTAGCGATTTGGTCTAATCAAACCCCTGTTCCTGATTAGAGATAAACTTATGTAAGAAATAGTTTTACTATTTACAAATATTAATCACTCGAAAGCTAATCGCAAAACTTTTTGCAGCTCTCTACTCTTCATTCTTGGGCTTTTCAATCGATAACCTTTTTTTAATATGTTAATTAAAGAAATTTATTGTTACGCGATCAACGTTTCCTATTACAAGAATTTTTCATTTCTGTAGACAATTAAAATATCGTGTCTAACCTCTTAACATCAGCAAGATGGCCAGAGGTTATCATGAGTTTTGTTGAAAAATTATCATTAGCAGTTTTCAGTTAGCTCATAGCAGTCTTCAATCGTTTGCTTTTCAAACTGAAGTTTCAATTGCGAATGTCTCTAATGAAAAGTTTTGTGTTGTGTCATTCATTGATGTCATTTTACTACAAAATAGTGGTCCCCGTCTTCTTACCGGTTTTATAATAGACAATAAATCAACATTTAAGGTGAAAAATAAAGTTTGAATCACTTTTATGCTTCCTTCTGCTTTTATTTTTTTTATTATTTTCTAGATCAGACTAGTCATTGCTCTCAAAAATGGCTTTTATCTTGAGTATTTAGTCTAGACAGTTGTCTGCGGTGTATTTTTAAAACTATTTGTTCTATTATCAATACAATATTTTATAACCATGTTTATAAAGTCATTCCATGTTCTTTGAAAGTTCATCGATACAACATATCGTGTAGTAGTATCTTTTACATAATGTTTTGTAATGTTTTTGGCTACTGGCGTTGTTTTATCTCTTACAAGTAGCTTAAAAAAACGCACTTTGCCTTCGAGAAAGAATAAATTTATTTTACTTTCTTCTCTGGTGTTGCTTTGACGAATAAAGTTTTTGAGTTAGTATTATTACTTTGAAACTAGCAAATTTTGTAGTATTTGCTATCATCGTCTGCGATATAGATTTGTTTTTGTTTCTCTAGAAATTGAGATATGCTTCTCAAAATTGAATGGGTGAGAACACCGAATGTGTTAACACAAGCTTTATTCCGGGAATTCGTGTTTACTAAATATTTTCCCAATATATATTAAATACTTCTATTATCACCAATTAGAAACTTTTAATATATATGTCAAACACTACAAACAGAACTATATTCTAGTAGCAGTATCTTTAATATATTAAGTATGTGTTCTCTTATAGTTTAATAAACTGATCAGGTATCAATGTAATTTATTCTTGATAATCATTCTCATATACTCAACTCTTCTTACTTAGTTTTTAATATATATTTAATAAATTAGAAGAACAAAATCGTTTGTAAAAATTTGTGTTTTGTTTATAGCTTAAAATATTAAAGAAGATTGTTTTTCATTATGGTAAGAAAAAGAAATCAACTGTAATAAAGCTCTAAACATATGTTTTTATGACGACGTATTAGTCTGCTTTCAAAAAGACAATTTATCTTAAGGAACATTATTTTTATTTTTCGTATTTAAGAAAACTTAAAAATTCGGAAAAAATTGACTTATAAAAGTGAGCAAAAAAGTTTAAAGTTTTTTTTATTTTTATAACTAAGTTAATCTAAAGTAAACCCAGATTTCTAAGCCCGGGACAAGCTTTCTATAATTATTTTAAAACGTTATCAGAATTTTTTTAAATTTAGTTTTTTAGGCACAGTTGGGATTACGCAGTTTTTAAATAAAAGCAATTTTTGTTTTTAACCCACCCTTTATCAGTGTTTTTGATTTTTAATTAAATCTTTAATATCGTTTTTAAAAAAATATCAAAATTTACAGATACTGTTTAGTATAAAAAATTCTATTTCTGATTTCTTTAAAGCTATAACTGTGTTTTGTAAGAGAGCTAGATACTAAATACGTTTTTATATTTTAGGTCTTTTTTTATCGTTTTTAAAAAAAAAGACAAAAATCGGCTACAATATTTCTTTTCTGTTTTTTGTTATTAGATAAGCGGGTTTTAATAAATCGGAGAGTTTTTGTTATTTGTCTTGTGTTCTTAAGTTAGAAATGTTTTGTTAATATTCTCATTTATTAGTAAACTCGAAGTTTTGTTTTTAGAAAAAAGTTTTTTTAAAAACGACATATTTTAATTAAAACCTGCTACTTTTTATATTATTTAACTTCATATATCAAATCCTCATTATCAGTTTTTTAATTAGTATATCAATATTTATAAATATATGACAACTCATGTGTGTAATCTCAGTATGTATTCTATGTGCTACACGTGATAATTGTGAAATCACTTTTTTTTTACATCAGCTATAATATTTACTTTTATTAACATCGGCTATGATAATCGCGTTTTATAGTTATCTCGGGCTAAAAATCAACCTACTACTGCGTGAGAAAGTATTAGAAGAAAAAGCTTTTTTAAATAGTTGTTCACTTATAAAAATCTATTTTTTATATTACTTTTTATCGATAAATTAAGAATAATTGATTTATCATAATATAAACATACTTCATATATTTTATATTCTTTATCTTCTCTTCTTGTTGTTAGTTTATATACTTTAAATATATCTTTCTGTGGTATATTAATTGGTAATTTTACAGCTTTATATTTTACTTTCATTAATTTTATTAATATAATAATCAACACATCGTATCTTATATATCTAATAGTTTTTTTTTTCGTAAAATACAGACCGTAATATACAATTTTATCTTTGTTTGACGCATTGTAGTCAATGTATACAGCACTTAGAAAAACAGACGTATTTTAAAGCTTATAAAACATTGATGAACGCTTATTTTCCACTAAAAAAAACTCTTTTTGTTAAATCAACAAAAGTAGACTAAAACAAAAACAAAAAATCGAAAACCTTTAGGAGATAACAAATGTTTTTTTACTAACGAAAAAAAAGTTTTGAAAATTAGATTCAAGATCTTCGCGCGAATATTTTCGATTTTATCTCGTTTTAAAAAAACGTTTTATGTGTTAAACTTCGATTTTTATTTAAACTCTTACTCCATAACCCAATTAGGTTCACTTGAACAAAAAGTCATTTTATTGACAAATTAAAAGTAAATTTTTATCTAAAGTTAGAATGTTATAAAAATAAAAATTAATTATAAAGCAAAAAATAGACTAAAGAAATGTCAAAAATAAAACAAATTACTGATTTATACATAATTTGGACCAGGCCTGTATTTGATCGAAGAAACTTAAATCACGATAACTAATCGTTTTCACGCCCCCCTTGCCATCGGGAACAACCCATACATTTG
>SBJP01000367.1:0-16441 GCA_014805705.1 Cucumispora dikerogammari | reverse complement strand
GTATAAGAATGATATAATATTATATTTTTTTAGTTTTTTTCTACGTTAAGAAAAAAAAATAGTGGGTATATTCGATTATATTATATAAAACTTTTAATCTGCATCAATATCACGGAAAAGAGTTGCCCATTTTCTAGAGGGGCGATAAAAAGTGATATCAGATTCACAGTAAAAAAAACCGAAGCGTTTTTTGTAGCATATTAAAACACGAACGAAGGCTTAGTTTATTTAGAAAATTTTTTGACAAGCTTTTTTTCTTAAGATCTTGCTTTTATAATTCTTAATATATTTTGGAATTTCTTCTAAACGTTGGAAAGTAGAAAAATTAACACAGTTTCGTCAATTTTTTAGTTTTAATGTATATAGAAAACGAAACTGTATGTGTTAGAGTAGGTTACAAGTTATTTTTCAACTTTTTAAGTCATAAAACAAATTTAAAGTAACTTAAGTTGGCAAAAACCATTTGTGTAAAACTTTTTATGAAAAAAATTTTTTTCTAGATCAATTTTTTTTCTACTGTCTGTAATTAATTTACCTCTGTTTTTTTTAATTTTTAAAACTTTTATCGTTTTTTATCTCTTAACAACACGATTTTAAATAAATATTAGACGTTTGTGATTGCGAACTGTCATTTAACTAACATACTTTTCAAAAGGTTTTTGTTATGAATATTTTTTTTGTGTTATTCTTAAAACCTTTCGATTTTACTAAAAGAAAAAAAAATTTCGTGACGACTTAAAGCCTGGTAGTTAGAAAACTCGGGCCGCCATTTTAATTAAAATATAAACGTTTTGGCCTAAAATTTTGATCATTTATTTTACTTAAAGAGTTATCTATACAAATTTACTTGATGATTATAGACTTATATACTTGAACCTGAAAACTAAAATGTTAAGGTTTTATCTTAAACTAATTTTATGCTTTTTAAGATTAAAATATTTACTCATATTTCTCAAGATAGAAAACACTATTTGAGTTTTCTAGTTTTAAATATTTATTTCGTTTTTTAAAAATTTAATTATGCGATCTTTTCTGTAAAAATAATAAAACCTTCTCGTTTATGTCAAATAATTAGTCGCGTTGTAAGTTTCCCATACGCTTAATTATTTTTTTTCTGGTCTATATATCTGTTTTGTTGTTTTTATGATAAAAAAATGTTTGTTTTTTCAGAGTTAAATAATTACGTTTATAAAGATCCAAAGAACTACCCTATATTTTAAGTTTTAAATAATTACGCGAAAATTAAAAGTTTTAATTAAAGAAAATAGATTTTAAAAAAGTTAGAAGACAAATAAACAGACACGACAAACATGGAACGACACCCTTATATAACAAAAACATATACTATCATTACGACATCGTTATAGAACCTTTTTACTTCTTTAACTTTGATTTGTTTATAGGACATATATGAGCAAAACGTATCGTAAAAATTAACAGGCCTTTTTATAAAAAATTTTTAATTTGGCAAAAAAATTAGAAAAGTAAAGATCATATAACGAGGAAATATTACGACTTCAGCAACATAAGATGTTCGATGAAAAAAACAGCCGTGAAAAAAATATAATATATAATATAGTGTGTATTTTCGAGTTTAAAGCCGCGACAAAAAGTGTAACAAATACATGAAACCAATGCTCAACATTGTCTTTTAAACATTGTTTTTTATATCGACAAACTATTTAAATTGTAGTCTTAGCTAAGATAGATGAGGTGTATTATAAGATGATAATTATCACAATAGAATTACATACTGTTTTAATTTATATGTGCCCTTATAGTTCCGCACTTTTCAAAACAAACAAGGCGCCTGTCTATTGTCTCTCAAGTTTTTATAAAGACATATTGTCTTCGAACGCTTCTTATTTGATAAAAAGGCGCTTGATCTGGCTCTGTTATAAAAAAAATAAAACTTTTCCATATATAATTTATTAATCAGAAACTTATCAGTTTACAACAACCATTAAGAAGCTGTACAAAGTATTGGTTATGATTCTCAAAGAGACATTTTACTTCTTGATCAAAATGTACAGTTTTATGTATTACACTTGTATAAAAATCTATTAAAAAGACCTTGTTCTCACATTGTACTAGAAAATTATCAAACCCCTTACAATACCCATTAAAATACATTATATCGAATATATCAAATTCGATTTCGATTCTATTTACCAAAATAAAATCATTCGTTTTCTTGAAATTGGGACTAATAATTAAAATAGTTGAAGCACAGTATAAGACAATAAATTGGCCGTAAAAAAAACTCTTAGTGGCACTGTTACCTGAAAACAAGTATTTTAATTTTAATTTATAATCTGGTTTTATTATATTGTTCTCTTTAGAAGTATCCGCGTTGGTAAAAAAAACGTGTAAAATATTATTGGTATGCATCGACATTAAATATTTTTCACATAAAGATATGTTTAATTTTGACGGGTTACCTGTAGTTTCCAGAATGTCAAGATATATTTTTTCAACTCTTTTTTTTCTAAGATCGAATTGATATATTGAACCATCTAATGATGAAGAATATAAAATATTTTTAAAGACACGTAAATCTACAACACCCCCTGTATGGTGTAATAGGAACTCGGCAGGTCTCGTATTATTAAAATCAAGCCATACAATTGAACCGCTTTCAAATCCTAAAAACAAGTTCGTATCTTCCATGGCCGCACTAGTTATTTCCTCCGTAGTTGAATAATATTTCTGTTCGAGGACGATAGTGTTTTTTGATGTACGGACATAGATAAAACATTCATTTTTATGTAGAACCATGATTAAATTACTCTTCCCATCCGAAATTATTTCCTTTATAGAGTTACTATTATAAAAAACTATCTGTTTTTCGTTCATGTTGCTTTTTTTAATGAGGGGCTTATAATTAATATAACAAATCGCTTCGGTGTAAAATCTAATAAATAAAATATTATAATATTGCAAAAAAAAACCGCATGGTAAATAAATCGCAAATTTTCAATATATTTTCTAAAGACGGTACCATTGAACAACTGCAATATGCATTAACAGCAGCCAGAAAATGTAATCCTTTTGTCATTTGGAGTACAGAGAATGAAATTATCATTTGTACAAAAAAGCCGAAAGAAAATGTTCTTGAATGTTTTGAAGACAATTTTCAACTTGTGAACAAATGCACCAACAACATATTTTTTACACTAACTGGAATTGAAGCTGACTGTGCTTATCTCAGAATTAATATTAACAATCTAGCGGTTAAGTTATATAATAAATATTCATATAATTTTGATGCCAAGATTTTTACAACCGAATTCGCGCAGCGCAATCAACAAATCACACAAGAAACTCGCGAAAGAATATCTGCATTTCTGGGGTTCTTTTATGGGTTCGATCAAAACAATATTCCTATTGTTTATTTTACAGATTCCTCTGGGATTTGTTACAATGTAAATGCATATGCTATCGGATTAACCAGTAACGCGTCAAATAAGTTCTTGGACGGCGTGTATAAAAGGAATTTAAGTTTGGATCAATCCCTGGAATACGCGATCGAAGCCTTGACGAAGTCCATTAAACGAGACTTCTTTCCTAAAGATTTGGAGGTGGCTGTTATTACTTCGGGTAACAAAATTAAGTACTTAACCGAAAAACAAATCAACACTTTAGTTAGTAAGATTGAAGAGCGGGGAGATTTAAAATAAAGAGTTAATCTTTGTTTTTTTTGTTTTATATTTATGTTTTGTCTTATACAGAGCTTCAATAGAGAATAAATGTGGACATTGTATCAGGTGTTTTAGTCTGGTCAAATACTTATTTCGCGCATATCTGCTGTTTTTTTTGTCTTTTTCTATATTTTTTTCTTACTGGTAATTGTACACAGTCTGTAATTTTCGTTTATAACTTTTTTGGTAAGAACTCTTTCGTGGATTATGTTGTATTTTGAGATTTAAACCTGAATATATAATAGACAAGTGTGATGTTCATTGTAATAATATAGTTAAATCATAAGTTTCAAAACAATATACTTGTATTTATACAGAGATACAAGCAACTATAGTAACAATTACATTGTCAGGAACAAGTTTATCTCTGAAGCGATATTTGAGCCCAAATGACGCTACGACGTTTTGAAACCTTATTCCCGTATTTATACAGAGATACAAGCAACTATAGTAACAATTTCACTACCAGAAACAAATTTACAAGAGATTTCCGCATAAAATTACATGGGAAAGAAGCAGGCTATGAGGAGAAAAAAAAGAATCATTATAAAAAACTCAAGATAAACTTTAATATTTTTAAGTTATAGTGTTTTTAATAAATCTCACACTATGAGAAGTTTTTTTTTAGTTCTATATTAAAAAATTAAGAACTTCTTTATGTTTTTACATCGAAAAGAATACACCAAACCTTTCATAAATAGAGTGTGGATCTATGAGCGGCACTTGTGTTTTATTATAGATCGACAAAAAAGATCGTTCATTCAACAAAGCTTTCCATAGTTCCTTTGTGAGTCCAATATGATTTAAAACACTTCTAGGATTTAATAATATGTATACTAAATTTATTATGGCCCAGAACTTAAAGCCACAAACAACGATAAACTTTTATAAGAAACAGGTTTAATATATTCAGAAATAAAAGATATATATGTATTTTAAGGAGGTTTATATCATTTAAAGTATCTAATAGCGGTTCTTTTCTGAATATCTGAAAAAAAAGCTTATATTAGCCCAATAGAAATATAAAACAGACAAAAAAACAGGTTTTACGAATAAAAAAATATCAGTGGGTTGATTAATTAGATCTTTATTATAAATAGTATTCGCTATATAGACGAAAGAGAGCTTGAATAAGTATTACTGAGCAAGGACCTTTAATAAAAAAAGCAGCACGTTATTTCACATCACAATTCCCCGAGCCGCTTAATCTAATTTTGCAAAATACTCACAAAATAAACTGTTTTTGTTCTTTTTCAATTTTAGATAAGATCTCAAAAAACGCATCATCTTTACATATTCCCAAGCTATAGTTATCTTTAAACAAGTTACAAGAAAACTTTTTGCCACTTAAGGTAAATATATTAAAAAAATCAAGATCTATCTCTTCTCTATAAACAGTTACCTTTCTAAATAAATAAGAACACTCTTCACCCAATAAATTTAAAAATGAAGAAGTTGAGTTTTTGGCTAAAATCTTCCAGTTCTCCACTTCAATTAAAAGCTCTGATTCATTTATTTGCCTGATTACTTTTATTAATGAAATCGCTTGTAGATACTTTTTATTGATTATGTAAGTTAATAAGCTCTCTAATGCTTTCTGTTTTATTTTATATGCAACATTAAAAACAGAGGAAAATAAACAAGTGAATATTTCTGACTGTTTCGTTTTTTTGAGAATCGCTAAGTCTGAAAGTATGAAAGCCAAACTCATTATTTGAACTTCTCCAGGATTTATTCTTTTATATTCTGTTTCTAAATGAAATAAATTGCATAAAAGTCTCAAGATAAACGCATAAATGATTTGAAATTCATAATTTCCAGAATCATAATTTTTATAAGAAATAAAAAGTGCTATAATAATATTTTCAAGTTTTTTACTACCTATTAAAGCAGATAATAACAGTTTTATATTTTTCAATTTTTTTTCTTTATATAAAATAATTAATGCTAATATATTCTTTCTCCTAAAAAAATCTATCTCCAAGCTCCTCAGGTTTGTATTTAACTCAATTTCGTAAATTGGGGCTTCATTCAATCGAGTTTTGTTTTTATATTCTTTCAAAATTTCAACGAATCTCAACTTTGTTTTAGTTGCTTTAACGCCAAGAATTTTTAATTTTTGTTCAATAAATTGATATAGACCTGTATTCGGAAGACTTATATGTAAAAAATCTATAATCTCAAGGATATTATTATTGACAATTAACGTTACATCGTATTGTTTTATAAGAAACAAATATATAATAGAAATAATGTAAAACCTGTCAGAAACGATTTTCACGGTCGTTCCGCTTTTAAACTGTATCTCCTTGTCTTTTATTAAAAAAGTGGATTTTAAGATCTCAAAAATCACTTCAACACAAAAAGAATTAGAAAGCAATAAATAAAATAGCGAGAAATCGAATGATTTCAATCTTTTAAGTTCTCCAATTAACAACGGTTCAGCTGTTTTTTGATTATTAAACATCATAAAAATGTAGGTAAATAACTCTATCCCCTCGTATTTATTGAAACTGGTCGTAAGCATAAACTCATAATCGTTTTTAAACAGAGAATACAAATATCGTTGATAAATATTTGTACTGAAGTAAATAATGAAGTCATCCGGCTTATTAAATAATGTGTAGATCGGTGTCAAGAAACCTTGTAAATCTTTTTCATATTTTAATTGTTTCGACTGTTTATAAGCCGTTTTATAACTTTCTAGTTTTATTAAACAGAAAGTCTGAAGCACAAGTATTATATTTATCTCGGAGTCTTTAAACTCTTTTAGTATCAAATAGGCTTCGTGATATAATTTCTGTTCAAATAAATTGATTACTTTATCAAGTCTGGTTTGTTCATATGGAGTTAAGGAAGATCTTTCTAACATGGCTTTTAATTAGTTTCTGATAATTTAACAATAAAAATTTTTTTTGATACTTTATTTAAAATCTTTGTTTTTAATGGGAACTTAAATATTTAAAAGATAAAATATGATGATTTGTTTTTAAGTTAAAGACTAAAGAGTCAATATATTTCTGTCAACTCAGCTAATTATTGCGCGCAAGTTCTAATAGGTTAATTAAAAAGGCATAGGTGTTTATCAGAGACAAAATCTAAACATTTGTGTTAATATTTGAGAAACACACACTTATCTGTGTCTGTAATATTTAAAATATATATAGGAAAAGATAGAAACAGATTAAGAGGCACCAGACCGACTATTTTAAACAAAAAACGGTTTTTTCTGGGCTGCTTTACCTAGTGCGGCGTTTTTTTCTTCTTATTTAATGAATACAGATAGTAAATTTATTTCTGAAATTATTTAAACCGTTCGTTTGAGAAACATTATAGAATCTGATTCTCAGATATCAAAAAGGTTTCTTTTTGCCATGTATAATTGAATTACATTGACTCTTCTCTTTCTCTGCCCTTTCTCTCTCCCGTCAATTGAAGATAAATGTAAAGAAAGCAAACTTTTTAACAGATACAATTGTCTCCTTACGTTCCGAGATTATCGAAACATTGTTTTTTAATTGATAATGTTTCCAACTATCAGATAAAAAAATACAGGTCGGGTGAACTTAAAAACATTATATTATTTCTATTAAGTGTACAAAAAATATTTATTTTGTAACCACATTATATTATAAAAAACACTAGACACCTTATAGCGCTTTGGTTTAGCATTTAAATATCTTTATAATAGAAAACAATTGTATTCCACACACTCTTATTGCACCGAAGAAGCATTAAATTATATTCTTGATACACGCTTTTACACGGTTATACCGTAATTATTATTATATACACAGGCCGGCTGTATCTTAAACATTAGCATCTTCTGATATAACTAAAACATAGATAAATTAAAAAAACAAGTATGAAAGATAAAATTTACTTTTTATCTTCTCTCTTAATTTTCATTGACAAAACGTCTCTAATTTTACCTTGTGATTTATTTTCTAACACAATCGCATCCTCAAGTTTTAACAGGGGAACTAACTCGATTAAAATCTTTTCAAATCTCTCAATCAAACAGAACTCATTAAAATATAAAAATAAATGTACAGACCCTCGTTTTACATTTGGGATTAATATCTTTAATTTTTCAACTACAGTTTCAATATTTACGTCCTCAAACTTCATTGTTTTACCGAATAAAATATCAAATATAAGTTGCTTTGGCTTTAATTTTAATATAACATTAATATTTTTAGAAGACTGAATAAAAAATAATCTTCCTAAATTGAAGTCATTGATTCCTTTACGATTTAAATATTCAATTAATAAAATGGCATTGCTTTCTTTTCCAAAAAAAAGATCGAGGTTTGTTTCAAGAAAATTTTTTAATTTTTGATAAAAAACTTTAATCCCCGAAATCAAATCATTGGGTTCGTTTGTCTCGTGATTATTTGAAAATTCCATTGCTTTTTTTTGAAAAAAATCTAAAATTTCTAAAAACTCAGGTATTTCTGTTGAAACTAGCTTTGTTAATGAAATGTTATTTATTTTACTAAATTCATGTCTAATCAAGATCCAAAATACAGCGTAACTTTTTGTCAAAATATCGTCTTTTTCTTTTAACTCATCGGAAAAATCAAAATATTTCATTTTTTCTTTAATTGAATAATTCATCAACGCGTTTGAAACCGCGGTTTTGAAGCTGTTGTTTATTTTTTTAAAAAACTCTAAACACGATATTTTTTGTTCTCCAAATAACTTAATTGCTCGTTCAACGGAGCTTGGTTGACACATCAAGATGTTTAAATCAACGTTTTTGAATATTTCAGCATAAATCTCCAGGTATTTTTTATTTTGTTTTATCACCTCCTGTAGTTTACAAAAATCTGCCATTAAAGCCTCGGGTATTGGAATAATTTTTAAAACTTCTAAATAACAATTTTCCTTTTCACAACATTTGAAGTTATGCGACTCCTTCCAATAAACAAAATTTAAAAAAATCCCCAATTCTGTCGTACTTAAATTTATTACTTGATTATTTAGTTTATCAGAGATAAAATGTAATGTTAATGGGATATAAAGTGAGTCTTGATGAAAAGCAAACTTCTCATAAGTTTTAAAATCTTCAACATTAAATTCTTTTATTGAAGAAGCGTTAAAGTCTAGTTCATTTAAAAAGCCGTCGGTTGAGTTATCGTTAAAAAAACCTATTAGAAAGTTCCTATATGTTTTTAAATAAAGATTTATATTTAAAGCTTTTAAAACTTCCGCGTCTCCAATAAATTCTGCTTTATAGAATAAGAAAACGGCTTTTGTTGCCAAATTTCTCACAATTTTGCATTTATCAAATTCTAGTATTTCGTTTATGCGTTTATGCACCTGTAAAAAAATGTGTTTGGTCGATTTTTTAGCCTCAAAATTCTCAATAATAATTTTAAGGCTGCATTTTCTAATAATCTCATTTTTGTCATTAAGGCCATATTTTAAAAAAACAAAATTCTTCATTAAAATCTTCTCATCTTTTGAGCACAAGAGACCAAAAGTTTCCAAACAAGCAAATCTAATAAAACTATCAACATCCATCAACCTCTCAGGATAAATATTATCAAAAAGTGTTTTATAATTCACATCAATTTTAATATTAAGAAATTTAATTTTTTCTAAAATACACAAGACTATAACTTGCCTTATATTTCTATTTGGATCTTTGCTCTTCTCTAAATATTCATTTATATCTAATTTACTCTGTGAATCCAATAAAATAAAAAGACTGATTAATTTATCGCGTAATAATTTCGTTGAACTCATATTTATTATTTCTAATAAATCGCTGAAGGATAGTTCTTTATTTATTATTTTAGTAAATAATTCTTGGATTGAATCCGTTTCCAATACGTTTTGTTTAATAATTACACTTTTTGGGATTATTGTGTCCATTAGTGTTTCTCCATGTGATTTATCTGTGTTGTTCATGGTTGTTAATTTATTTAGACATAATGTTTATATTTTAATCGAAATATAGTTTTAATTAACTGTTATTTATTACTTTAACACTTAACCCCATGTATCGATTCTCAGATTTGTTGTCTTCTGTCTCTTCTACAGACGTATTCGATGAGGTAAATAGCGAAAAACGTTATGATGCACTAGAAAAACACTATAAGACATTATTGTATTGTAAATTTAACACAGAGAATGCAATATTTATAAACGAACACCATCTTCAAACGACAACATATTTCAAGAACAAAGATTTTGGTTATAAATTTGAAAGAGGTAACATAAATATACTTGATTTTCTAGAAACCGATTCTGCCATAGTTTCTATTTTAAGTATCCACACGGCAGAAAAAGAAAATTTAGAAAATATAGTTTTTGAATGTGTCACATTAAAATTAAATTCAAAAACTCATGTAAACGACTTTGTGTTTGTAAATTGTCCTATTCAATACGTCTCAATATACTCAGAAAATAGCGACAAGTCTTTTCATTTTTTATACGAAGACAGAAAATTTAGAGAAATGGTTGTTGATGATTTAGATTACTTATTTAGAATAATCTATTTTACTCGACCCATAAGGTTAAGAAGACCTAAGATAAGAAACATACCAGCTTGGCTGGAAATATTAGCGAAAAAATTAACAAAATTGAATAAAATTAACAAATATTATGAAATATTAAAAGGCCAGGAGTCAGAAAATAAAAAAAAATTAGAAATAAAAAAAGATGAAATCAAAAACAAAATTGCTTTATTTACTCTAACAATCTTTGTAATTAACATAATATTTTCCGTTTTTCTCATTTTTTATTACAGATCGGTTTTCAAACAGTTTTTTCACAAAAGAAAATTTTTTTATTGCAATTCTGTTTCAAAGTAAACGTCTTTACATGTTTTATATTCCTGATATATTTTATATATTTTTAAAACATATTCTTTTTCAACGGGTGTTAAATCACATCTTGATATTCGGTCATTTTCTATTGCGACATTTTTGTCTCCGAATGAAATAAAAACCGACATTTCTTCTTGCGTCTGTTGCAATGAGTTTTGTTGTTTTATAGTATCTTTTTTTGCGAAAATAGACGGTTTTTCGGCTGCTTGTGGCTCATTCACTACTTCATTGTTGATTGTTTTACTTAAGGTGTAATTATTTAATTGAAATGTAGTTTCTCTCTCTTCTTCTTCGAATAACAAATTGTTAGGAATGCAGGTTTCATTGAGGCAATTTTCTTTGTCTATTAACTCCTTCTCAATTATCTTCTTAGCCTGTGTTTCATTCTTTATTGTCTCTTTGTCTGTGGTTTCGAAGCCTGATGACTCTCCATCGCTCATTTTCATCATTTTGTTTTCTTTTTGCGATAATTCTTTATCCTCAATTTCGATTTCAGTAGTTACCGAGAGTTTTTCATCGGGACTTTCACTGTCCTCCTTCTTAATTTCTTGTTTAATATTAAAATCTGGTTCTAAATATGGAAAAGGAATTATTTTGTGTAATTGTGGATTAAATGTCATTAAAAAATCATTATATGAAATATCTGATATTGCGTTTATTTTAATCAAAAGGGTATTTGATATCTTGTTAGTTGTTACATTCAATTTGTTTTTATTACGAATGGTTTTAGTTTTTCTTTTGATTGGCATGATTATATAAATACGTAACTAATTGTTTTTGTATTTAAAATTTTATATTAAATATTTTTTTTAACAAGAAAGTATAATTATTTATTTTATAAATTTTTTGATACATGAAAGCATCTGTGATGAACCGTAAGTTTATATTTTGATTCGTAGGTTATATAATTAAAAGTTTTTTTTCGTTCTTTTAATGTTTTTTAATTTATTGTTTTTTTTTATATTACTAAATCAGGAAAATAGATAGTTTAAGTATTTTTTAAAAAGAACTTTTTTTTTATTGATGGTCGTTTTATTATATAAGTCGTTAAAGATAGTAGAAAGACTTTTGTAAAACCTTGCCGTTTTTTATATTAAGTATTTACGTCCATAAAGAGATATATTCAGATTGAGGATTTTTTGATATGTTAAAACTATCTATAAAGATAGAAATTAAAAACAAAGTAACTAATGGTATATAATTTAAAGAAGAAATTTCAAAAACATATTATTGAAAGAAAAGTTTTTAAAAAAAATTGTTTTCTTTTCGCCTGTATGTTTTTGTTGTGCCTGTTCGTTATATAAAAAAATTTGTTCTATAAAGTTGAAACCTAAAACAAAATAGTCGAAGTTGGTGATATATATGGAAAAAAGAGTCGTTTTTTATGAACTTTTAGAGTTGAATTTCAAACATTTATTCTTTTTACATCTTTAAATTAAACACGCTTAAATTAAATTCAGTTAGACGGTTTATGTATGAAATAAAATGAACTAAAAAAAATAAAATTAGTCTATTTCTCTCATCGTAAAAAATAATCTAGAGCGTATTTTGTTCAGTGGTAGATCGTGTGTCGTAAAAGCTCTCTTTGAACATCATATTTGTTTTTTCTAATCAATTATCTTTAAAAAACGCGCTTGTTTGTGGTTATTTATTCGTTTATTAGACTCGAGTAGGTTCTAAATCAACGTGATATATAAAATTTAACTGAGAAACGAACAAAAACATTATGAAAAAACGAGTGTTTAGTTGATTGATCTTTTCTTAATTACATTTAAATTTTCTTTTTCTTTATTGATAGATACTTATATACACTTCCCCACACTCCCACTATAATTTTAATTAAAAAAAAAGTACACTATAATTTAATTTAGTGGATATATTTAAGTAGAAATATAGAGATTTTTATAGTTATTTTTTCACCTGTTTTCTTTAAAACGAACATAAACACGCGTATTAGTGATGATTAACTTCGAAAACGAACAAAAAACTGAATTTAATAAAAAGAAAAATAATTAAAAAAAAGACCAAAAAGTGTCCAAACTGGGTTTTGTATGTAACGGCGTAATATATATAAATAAAAAAATTTAGATATTGGTTGTTAATTAAAGAAAATTACGATTTAGTTTTGATTGATTTTTACTTAAATTTTTTTTTAATTAAATTAAAAAATACATTCCGACACTTTTGTCAAATTTCCCTTTCTCACTATAATATTTATTAAGATAAATTATTTTACTAAAAATACTTAACTAAAAACAAATCAAAAAACCAATCAATTTTTAAATTTAATTAGTAATTGATAATTGAAATTTTGTTTTATAATTGCTGTTACACTGTTAGGCGAAAAATTCGCGTCTAAATACTTTTAGTTTTTTTTCAATTTAATATATTTTTCACCAAATTCGAGAATTCATTCAATTTAGATCAATTTTGAGTATATAAACGACTTTAATACGTGTGTTCATGTTGTTTTAAAAAAATAAAATAAAAACTGTTATATAATGTCTTATTTTTTACTTTTGTATTTTTGTTTAGTTAAATTATAGTAATTGCTGTTTTTTGTCGATTATAGTGTTTTTTGATTAGCTAAAGTTATAGTGTAGTTAGTTTATTAAAATGGAGAGGGGCAATACTAGGTAAGTACCTACTTTTTTTTTACAGCGTTTTTAATAAATAAAAAACAATAAAAAAAATTTTTTTAATTTTAATTGAACCTTATACATATCAAATAATAGCGTTAATTAGACTATAAATGAATTGTTTTTCAATTGTGACTAAAAACGAATATATATTATCGACGACTTTGTATTTTTATGTTCTTTTAATTAAAATCATCTCAAATGTATATTAAAAAAAATTTTTTTATAATCTGGTTAAATCTAATCTTAGACATATGTGAAATTCAATTATAATTGAGAAAAAAATAGTATGTTTCAACTCACAAGAAAAATAAAAAACTTTAACTTTACGGGAATTTTGTTCGTTTTGTTTCGTTTATTATTTTCTTTTTTTTTCGTTCGCTCGTTTCGTTCGTTCGTTTCGTTATCGTTTTCTCTGTCGTTTTAGTCGGTACCTTGTTCGTTCAGATCGTTATTTCCGATTGTTTGTTTCGTTTATTCGTTCATTTGTTTATTCGTTTCGTTATGTTTCGTTCATTTGTTCGCTCGTTTCGTTACGTTTAGTTTAGTTTTTTTCGTTCGCTTCGTTTTGTTTATTAATTATATTAAAGTTTAGTTATTTTATTTATTTGTAATTTTTTAATAAAAAAGTTTTAGAAAAACAGAAATTCTCGACGAGTTAAAACTATTTTCATTTTCAGTGAGTTGAATTCAACTGTCGCCGGCGAGTTGTGGACTTGTCGTCTATCCAAACCACTTTAAACCCACTCTCGCATATTTCAATACCACCCAGAAAAGTCAATGTTACTCAATTGAAACATTAAAGACTAACTGTTTTATTTCATCTGAGTTTCTAAATCTTGGTCTATTTAAAGACATTATTGTCTAAAAGCTAAAATATACTTCTATGGGACTCAAAAGCGGCGAATACGAGAGCAAAAATCAGTGATCGATACTATTATAAGTTTATTGGCTAAAGAAACCGGTTCTTTAATAAAAAAACAATTGTTCATTGTCAGTATATCATTATGGTTGTTACTGAAGTTCTGTATAAGTTCGTTTTTAATAGAAAAATAAGTCAATTTCCGTTAAATGCCTCGTGTTTAGTTTCAAAAGCGATTATTCTCCTTTTTTAATAGTTATTAGATTACTAGCGTTTTGTCTGCGATTTGCTTTAACCTACTTTATAGCCTTATATTTCTTAAGAAGAGTTTCATAATTTTTACTGTCTTATTAATTTATATCGATTTAGTCTAAAAAAAATAGTTGATTTTCAGCACTGTAATTTATTACCATGTAGTATTCTTACGTGAGTCGATTGTTCTTAGGCTGTTTCGTTTTTCTAATATTTTAACAAGTCTTTTTCTTTAGTACACAATCTTTTTCAACATTCTTGAATTACTACTCTAGCTTCTGCTTAAGTTAATATCTTTTATTACTTCGCCAGATTTACTTTTTGTAACATAGAGATTGTTTTTATTCTCATATATAATGAGAGCCACATTTTTAATACTCAGGGCCTGTGTTTTGACTTTTTTTGTTAATTTTATAGATTAAATTATTTGTTAGTTTAAACGAAAACGTTTTTTTATGTGAATTTTTTTTTTCAGACTACTCTCTGTCTACAGATTTTATTATTCTCTTTAGTATTTCTTACGCGATAGTTTTTCTTGCTTGGCTGGTAGTTGATTATTGAGCTTTCTTCTGTGTACACTTTATAAATTGTCTTTTTATGTCAGTAATTTACAGAAATTTTTTTAATATACACTGACGTTTTATCGAATTAATAATTCTTTTTTTTTGTTTTTTAATATAAACCTGGCGAATTAGAAACATTAAGCCACAGAGTTTTCATATGTCTTTATATTTCATATTAACAATTGTGTGTATTAGTATAATTATTCTTGTCTAATGATACATAAATTTAATAAATTTACGAATTTTTTTCGTGTTTTCTGTATTATTTATATGTTATTTATGCATGTTTTTATATACGTTTGTGCATGTTTTGTATATATTTATACATAGTTTTTTATATATAAAACTGCAATAAAAAAGCATTTTTTTTACTTAAAAAATAAATGCGTCTTTTTTGATACATTGCGAAAACAAATAAAAAAAAAACAACTTTAGTTTACTTAAATCTTAAATCTTCGATAAAATGAATATAGAATACATCTAGTAATTTATATTATCATCTTTTTTTTGATACAAAAACACCGTTAAAAAGTGAACGCAGTGTAAAAAATTTATGTTTGAATTAACGAAAAACTGTATTTTTAAAAAAATCATATTACAAGAAATATAAATAGACAATAAATAGCTTTTTTTACACATTACCCTTTTTAAAGAGTAGTTTTTATTGCATTTATAAAAGATCTTGAGAGAATTGTTTTCTTATAAAGTTTTTTAAATAAAAAAACAACTGGTAGTACAAACGTTTTAAATGTAATTTTTTATCACCTCCCTTTATTATTTATTGAGAAAAAAAACACAGTGGATTTTTACGAATCTGTGATTTAAGACATTTTTTTACACATTAGAAAAACATCGGAAAACAAAGGAGCTTATTTTATTTGAATTCAAATATAAAAAAACATAGGAATGTTGATATCTTCAACGCAGTAAACAGTGAAAACAAAGAATAAGACAAGAAAAAAAGAGGGATTAAGGTTAATTAATCGACTTATCAAATCAATTGTCGTTGTGTGTGGGGGGGGGGCAAAAAGTTTCGTAACGGGAAAAGATTTGACGCTAGCAAAGTTTAAACTGGGGTTTCTTTAGCGCACTATTCGAATAATCTATATCGTTAAATAAAAAAACGTAAATTTAAAAAAAGTTAAAGAATTTAAAATATTTGCGGCAACACTACAAAAACAAAACATTCTTTAATAAGAGAGTTTTTAGTTAACAAAATAAAGACAGAGATAAAAGATACCAACATTATCATCTTTAGTGTAGACGATTCAACAGACATTTCAAAACGAGCTCTTTTTTCTGTTTTAAGATGTTTTTTTAAAACGCAGATTTTCGAACGCCCTGTCGCTATATATAGAGTTAAAATACTGAACTCAGAAGAAATACCAAGAAAATTAAGAAAATAAATATTTTTTCTGAAATAAAAAAATAATAACTCATAGATATATGATAGGGACAATTGTAATGACTGTAAATCTTAACTCTTTTGATAAAAAATTATTTTCTCTATGCCCAGAATCAATATACACGCGTTGTTTTACCGTCAAGGACAACTTAATATTAAAGATTCTTTTAATATCAAACA
>SBJP01000366.1:0-16442 GCA_014805705.1 Cucumispora dikerogammari | reverse complement strand
TGGGGTGTTGTTGGGGCAGGTGGGGTGTTTTGGGCGGGTGGGTTTGTTTAGGGCGGGGGGTGTGTTTTTGGGGGGGGGGAGGTTGTTTTGGGGCGGGGAGGAGGGGGGGGGATGAAAGGAAAAGTATTTTTATGAAGAATAAAATGGTATTACGAGGGAAATTTTATTAATCTTTTTAAATATCTCCGACTAGTATACAATGAAATTCAAACGGAGTGTTGGGGGATAAGTAAATAAAACATCGTTATCATCCAAGTAAGCTTTTTTTAGCTTTTATACAAAGAAACAAGTTCAGGTGTTTTATTTGCTTTCAAATAATTGTGTTTACTATAATTACGAAAGCATAAATAAAAACAAGAAAAACGGAAAAAATGTTTTTGTTAAAAACGCAATTTTTTAAAAACAATGAAAACAAGTGTCACTTTGTTTCATATAATTAGGGCAATTTTTTCAGCTTTTTTAACATGTTTTTTCCATTTATTTATAATAGTTGGTCAAGTTAAATGTGTTTTCAACTTTTATATCTTTTTTTCCATTCCTGCAACTTTTAAAATGTTTATAAGGTTTTTGAAACTTTCTGGTTTATTTTGCAACTTTTCTAATTTTTTGTAACATTCGGATAGTCTTGGATATTTTACATGTAAAAAAGTGAATATCGAAACAATATAACGAAAGCGTTTTTTCATGTTGATATTTAAATATGACTTTTCTAAAAACTAACAAAGCGGTATCGTATGATAATAGTAAAATCGCTCGTACTTCACAAGCATAAAAAAACAACTAATTAAAATATACGCAGAAATTTCGAGAAAGTTTTAATCTTCGCGCTTGCCAAGCCTCTATATATTATTTTCTAATAAAATGATAAAGACCATATTCTATAATGGAGTTTCTTTTACACTATAAATCAAGAATTTATTTATTTTGAACGACCTAAACGAGTTTTGTTAAACGTAAAAGTATCTAGTTGCTTTACAAAAAAGTTTTATATTCGGCAATATAGCGTTATTGCCATGCTAAAACAGATTAGTTAGTCGTATCTGCGTAAAATATCAAAAAAAATCGGTTTATAAAATTAACTTATCGATAAAAACCGGTGCGCGCTAAAATTGCGACATGTGTCTAACCCTTCTTCTTGATATTTAAATAAATAACAAATTAAAATAAAAGATATGCTAGAAAATGATTGAGTACAAAAACAACTAACAGACCTCACTAAAAATGACAAACAAAAAAGAATTATTATATCTCAAACCGATCACACCGAAGTTCTAATATTTCTTTTAAAAAAACTTTTTGTTTTTATTATGTTGTGTATTCGGCATATATGACGACGATCTTGGAATATCTCGCGATCTTACCACGCCACAAGAACTATGTTTTAAAAAACTTCAAATAAAAAAATGATATTTTCTATTTTTAAATTTTACTCAATAAAATACGAAGCTTAATATTCTTCAACTTTATTTGTTTTATTAAAAATGACGTGTTATTTTATCTACCCAGTCGTACCTGACTTTCCACTGCCTATAGGAAGTACATAAAATTTACTGGTTTTTTTTTATTTAAATTTTTTAGTAGCGTATGTTTTTTTTTAAATTTTTTTTCAGCCACGAAAAAAATTTAATTTATTTTCGCCTGCAAAGCTTCAAAATAAACTCTTTTTTATTTATCGTTAACATGTATTTATTGAATAATCTTATCTTGATTTTAAATATGAGCTGATGGTTTTGTAAAGATTTTAAATATCTTTACCTATACTCAACAATTCTGTTTCACAGCTTAGGAACATAGATGCTTCTTTTATTTTAGCCTTTAAACCTTCGAGTATAGCAAATAGAAAATATACACCATTCCCGCTGTAACTATCGATTTCATTATTAAAAATATTTAGTGTTAATTTTCTGTGATATGTCGTCATTCTGGTTTTATAGCATATGTCTAATATAGTTTCTTTCAGAATATCTTTTATAAGCATAACAATTATAGTATGTGCCATTTTTCTTTCATCATCTAAACGCTTTGTTTCTTCGCAAAGTGCATACATCTTTGTATCGAGATTATTTATATTTGTTGTCAAAGTATCGATTCTTGTATAAAGAAAAACTCTGTTGTTATATTCTTCGTTTGCTGCTTTTCCCAGTTCGCCTTTCTCTTCATATAACAAATTATTTTCCTTTTTTATCTTTTTCCGTAGTTTCGAAAGAACATTTCTTTCTCGTATATAATCACCAAATAGCCTGATTTTTGAAACTAATAATTTAGATATACTTATGTATTTTATAGTTTTTTGTTTAACTTTTATTGGAATGTTAATATCATCATGGATCGATTTTATCTGTTCGTTTATTTGTTTATAAATGAGTTCATATATTCTGTTTAATTCTTCATGCCATATAGTTGATCTATTCTGTTCAGTCCAATATCTGGCTCGTTTAACTGCTTTTTTTGTTACTGTTATTTGTTTTTTTGCCAGTCTCTGAAAAACTTGCATTTTTTCAATCACCTTTTCTATAATTCCGGTTATTAAAACACAGTTATATTTGTTAACAGGTCCATGTAAATCAAGACTTATTTTAAAACCTTTTATCATTTGCTCTTCTAAGTGTTGTAATAGAGTGTCATCGTCTTTATTCTCTTTTTTTTCGAGTAAAATAGTATAGGTGTTTTTTTCTTTTCTCTTATAACACTTTATTTTGAATAACAATTTGAAGCTTTCACGGGAGAGTTCTGAAAATTCAGGGCAACGAATGAATGAAAGACTTTTATTTTTACTCTCATCTGAATTAATGTAAAGTAATTTTAGTTTTCTCGTGATTTTTTTTTTCGTTATTTCGTATTCATATATAAGAGTAGGGTTTTTAAAGACGATGTTAATCTCGAAAACTTGATAATTTTTAACATCCCTATCTATATAAGAAAAAAAGCCTTTCGGTCTCTGTTTTTTGATCCACATGGTTGATTTACATGCTATTGTTGGTTGCTCTTGCGGTTCTCTAGGAATATAATTTAGTGCTTCGATTATTTGATTTAACATGGGTTTATGATTACAAAATTGGCAATAATCTAAAAAAAGTACCTATTTAATTTTCTGTTCCGAGACAATTGGTTAATATATCAATCAAAATTATCTATTCTCACATTTATAGAGATATTCATTTCAAGAGTACGCTACAAGGGCATCCAAAAAACAGGTTTATCTAAGTAATGATACATAAAGTAGTATCGTTTTGTTTTTATTTTATCTCTTAAGATTCTTTGTTTTTTTTTATTAGACATATTTTTTTTACTCAAAAGATTTACATATATGAACAAGTTATTTTCTATGAACAAGAGAACCTTTTAAAAAAACAATAAGCAGATAAGCTTTTTCCGGCCGTTGCGCGTTTTTTTCATTGCAAGCAAAAGTTAAACTCCCGCTTACTTGTGAACAAGAGTGCTTTTTAAAAACGTTTTTTTGAAAAACAATAAGCAGATAATTAGTCCGCGAACACGCAAGTAAATGTAATAAGTTTCTTAACAATCGAAATTAAAAAGCCAAAGATTAAGACCTGAACTTAAAAGCAAACCTGTAATTTTTAAGCTCCAAATCTCAAAATTAAAAACCTGAACTTTGAAAATTCGATTCCTGTCAAACCGAACGCTGAATATTCTTTTTTTACAAACAAAAGCAATTAAGTAAAAATTAAAAAAGAGTTTGAAAAACCAAGTGTGAATTTACTGAGATTGAAAAGGCGAAACTGAAAAAGCGAAACTTAAAAAAGTAGACTTTTTCATTTAAAATGATAAAAAATCCTGTCTTTAAAAAGATTCTTAACTTTATCTAATAAGAAAAACAATATCAGGCGTTTTTTTCAACTTGCACTCTTATTTAATTAAAAATCAAATAATTTGCAACGGAGTCTTACGCTTTATATTTACGAATTTAAAAAAATAAAGAAAACATGAAGACGAAGCTCTACATATAATTGTATTAAACCAAAGTTACTTGACCGGGTCTTTATATAATGTTTATTCTTTTTATTATCTTTGTTTCTTAACTAATGTTTTTTGTTTGATATATTAGGTGTCAAAGTTGGATCTTAGGATTCGAGTTCAGTTTTAAAAGTTCAGGTTTTTAAAGCCCGGTGTTTTAAGTTTTAAAGATTGTTTTTTAAACTTGAGTTTTAAAGTCTGATTTTTAAGGTTAGGTTTTAAAGTTTGCGTTTTAAAGTTCGAATTTTAAAAGTTCACGTTTAAATTTTACGTTTAAAACTCGGCTTTTACTCTTAAACTTTTAATATTTATTCTTTAAGATTCATGTTTTAAGTTCGAAATTTAAGACTCGAGATTGAGGTTCAGTTTGTAAAATCGTTTATTAAAATTAGATTTTATCACATTTTTTAAGACCGTTTTTTTAAATTCATTTTATATGCATCGATTGTTTATCTTTCAGTTTTTTAAACATGTCTTTTGAGCCGTCTTTGTGAAAAAGTTTTTAAGTTTCAGGTGTTGTGCATATCATTTCATTTACCTTTAATATATGATCATTTGTCGGAAAACCTCTTTTTCTATAATTGAGAATTAAAGATAGTTTAGTTATCAAAAAAACGTGTTTGAGATCATTTGTCAGCACTGAAATGTTGTGTTTAAAACACACTATATATACAGAAACTAGCTGTTTAAAACTATTTGTATATAAAGAAAGATGCTTCTACGGCCAATAATAGTTTTAAGAAAGTCTTAATCAGACTCTCTGCTCTCCGGAAGTTGAAAGAGCAAGAAACAAATACGCTAAATGTCAACTTTTCGACAAGATTCTAAACGAATTATTATTAATTTTGAATCTATCTTGGTATCTCTTTTGGTCTCTAGCGATAACAAAACAAATCTTTTTTTGTCCAAAAAAGCAAATAAACTGCCTCATAACTCTCCGTTCATTGAATAAACAAACTGTCTTTCTAAAAACAATATCGCTAGCAATAACATAAGAACGGTGAGTTTACAGGGTTTGTTTAATTGTGGTTTAGTCTAAGAATGAGCAGTTTGAAAACCTAGTGCCGAATGAGACTGCGGAGTTTTCTAAGAAGGCCTCATAAAAAAAAACGAAGACCATAGCTTAGTTGTGTAGTGACGAATTGAAAAGAATTTTATTATATCACGGCACTTGCGGCAAATCGAAGTCGCGACGTGGTCCCCAATGAGTAAAAAGTTCATTTTCTTAGTCTAGTCTTTTTAATTATTAAAACGATAGCTCATAATGCAAAAACAAGAAGCATCGAGTATAATGTGACAGAGAAAAAACACAGAAACTATATGTACTGTTATTATATTAAAACGTTATTGAAATTTTAGTTATTAAGACTAATATGACAAAAACAACGACGTGTTGTTATTTATAAAAAATTTACTTTTTTTAGTTTTTTGTAAGTTTTTTATTGTTCTGAAATCTTCTGATATCTCTAAAAAAGTTGTTTTTCTATAGTCAACAAGTAAGACGAAAAATAGTATCGTTCCAATACTTTTATATTTAGAAATATATTATCTATTACACTGTTAAGCACACTATTTAAAGACTTATATATTTACCCCACATCTAGCGAAATAAGTTAATAGCTTTTTTATTATATCGTATCGTGTCTCTAAACATGTTTCCTTAATACGTAAAACTTGATACTCTGTATATCGTAAAAAAAAAGTAAATCAGTTGTCCTAAACAAACGCAGATTTTTATAAAAGTTTCTTTTTTTTGGAGAGAAATAAAATCAAACCGGAAAAGTAAAAAGCTAATATATTTCGTCTGCTTAAACATATTATAGTTTTTGACTAAAGATCTTCAAAGAATAAGCTTAAAAAATAAAACATTTGAAACAGCTTGTAAATATTTAGAAAAAAAAACCTCTACTCAAAGCTATAGTGTATATAGCTTTTCACTTTGTCGCATATATCTGCTCTATTTTTTATTTCGCTTTGTAATGCATCTGTATAGATGCGAATGCCAAAGCGATAAAAAAAACACATATATATATATTATTATTTAAAAGCTCACTTTTACGAGGCGGCGACATTTGCACACAAAGCACGCTTAAAAAAAATATATAAAAATCGGGGCAGCAAAGCAAAATTAATATTAAAAAAAACATCCACATGTATATATTATAACTTTCAAAAAAAAGAAACACATGAGTTTGTTAAAAAAATTTGACGAAACAGAGAACGAATAAAACTAATATTTGTAACTAACAGATGACCGCATTAAAAAAACATTAATACTTTTTTATAGTCAACAAAACAATTAAATCAAATGTCCCCTTTTTGTTAGAGCTTTTCTGATTAAAAAATATTTTATTTACTTCGGTTCAAATCTCAAATAACACTTCACGCACTTTCAATTATATAATTCACAGACCCTAAAAATACGATAAGATTTTTTTAGAAGGTATACTATTAATTAAAAGGTTTTTTTGTTTAAATATTTCTTGAAAGGTATGTAAAAGAAACTAATAAAACGTGCGATAATTAATTATTTCATATTATAATTAATAAGTTTTATTCTTTTTAAGAAAAGTAAAAACACGAAAAAGATTCGTTTTTTTACTCAAAGCTATTTTATAAAACAAAACACTATAAAAATAAAATCTGCCAAAAAAAGAAAAAAAAATTTTAAAAGAGGCGACAAACATTTAACTTGAGAAAAAAAAAGTCTTTTAATTTATCTCAGATATATCAAATGACGCCAATTTAAATCATTCCTTCAAAGAAAAATTCGATCAAGAAGAAAATAAACTGTCAAAGTGCAGAAAAGTCTTCAAAAAATGTGAGTATATTTCTTATAAAAAAAATAAAACTTATTTTAAGTAAGTATTGTAAAAACACTGAAATCGAATAATAAACTTACACGCTAGTGTAAAATTTTTCTCGCGTTGATTTCTGAAATGAATAAAAAAAAAGATTTAAAAAAATATGGGATTCTGTCTTTAGCTTAAACCAACAACTCTACGCTATAAACGTGCACAATAGAGACACTATCTAAATACTTGCTGTGAATTAAAAAATGTAAAACTAGAACATTCATGATATAAGATCAAGCAATTCATATGATCTTCGCTGTACCCTTTATTGTACATAATTTATTAAACCCACAAATTTTTTTTATCTTAATAGCGTGAAAAATGATAAGTATCGCGTACTACAAAAAAGCTTAATAAAAGACAAGATCGTTTAAAAAAATACAAATATCAACAGTGAACAGATAAAAAATTAGCATATTATACAAATTGACATTACTACAGATGTTTTAGAAATATATTTTTTTCAAAAAAAGTTCTTTTTAAATCAAATGTCAGGTTTAGGTTCTGTTCAGAATCTTAAAAATATGTTTTTAAAATATGAAAAAAAATCTTATTGTAGAAAATATAGACGATTCAAATATTACTGAGCATATAAACACATGTTTAGTAAACAGAATAATAAATCTATCTTGGTTTTGAATGATGTGAACTTCAAAAAAATTATTGTTTTTTTCAACAAACGTTATGTGAAGAAAAAGACTTCAGTAACTATTAAATATAACAAAAACTTTACGTTTTTTATAAAATTTTTGTATAAAAGACAAGTAAGACAAGGAGACCAGTATTTATTTATTCAAAAAAGCAGTTAGAACAAGAAAAATGCTATTTAAATAAAAAAGATAGAATAAACAGACAAGCTTTTATATCAAGAAAACAACTACAATCAAAACAATTTTTATTAAATTAGCTGCTTTCGCATTTTATTACATAAGAAAAATATATTTTATTTTTTTACAATTGACTTTGTTTTCAATTTATTATATATAACCTTTTTATATGATTTAATTTTTTAATCAATAATCGACATCGACAAAGCAGTTTAGAAATGCATAATCCACTTGTTTCACATTTTATGATAGAGAAACATAACAAAAAAATTACCTGAGAGGAAGATGAAAATTGGTTTAAAAATAAAAAACATTCTCATACTTGTAGTCTTTATCGTTCAATAATCTAGATTCGAAAGCAAAAGTCTTTTAAATAAGTTGATTGGATTTTCAACCTTTAAAATTTTTTTAAAAGAATAAGTTTTATTTATATTCTATGATATTTTTTTAATAAGATTTTTGTTAACGTTGTTTTTTAGTTTAATATCTGTTATTGACATTAAGAAACCTAAAAAATAAAACAAGTCGTTAGTAAAAAAAGGACGTTTCGAAGTTTAACGTTTAATTTTTCGCGCTTAATGATGTGTCTATTTCTTTCTCGTGATTTATTTTCACTATACGAAACAATTATGACCAAAAAAAACTACAAAGCGAGTTTTTTAAAAAATATATATTGTTTTAATAATACAAACGACAGGAAGTAATCAATCTGGTGTGTTTTGACGAGTATTATATTATGATAAAAATGTATTTAGTTTTTTTTATTTAATTAAATAATTATCACGCTGGACAGACACAACCTGCGCTAAAGCATGTTAATTTTATTATGAGAACAGATATATATTATTGTTTTATTAAGAACTCGCTTCGTGGACACGGAAACAACACATTTTTAAAAAAAAAACAAGAAAAAAATTTTTTTCATTCCAGAGAATATCACTATTTGAACTCAAAAAAAACACCGACTCACTGAAACAACAAGATAAAAATATAGAAAAAGAAGAACATAATTTTTTCAAAAGAAGTTTGTTTTTTGTGAAAAAAAACATTATTTAAATGAAATCAGTGTTCATTATCCGGAAAATCGACAATACGATAAACCAATAACGTGGTTCTAATATACATTTTATGAACTACACTCAGCTTTAACACACATCTGCTACATACACAACTGAATATTTATCAAAACCATATTGTGGTTTGAATAATTTTATAAAACTGTTATTTAAACTGTATTCGAAACCCTAGTTAATTCGAAATGTTCTTAAACTCTTTTAAAAAATATATTTAAAAAAAGAATTTTGTAGAATTTTAGCTTCAAAAAGCATTACTTCTCTAATGATTACATATTAGGACTTTTGTTAGAAAAAAAATTATACAAAAAAATAAGTATTTTCTAGTTCCGAAAACGAACAAGAAAACGTTTTAAAAATAGCAAATAAACCTCAGTAAATACAACATTTTTTTAGTATAACTATAAAAAATAACTAATTAAAAAACACTGATGCATAAGAAACAACGACTTCTAGAGTTTGAACAGATATTTTTAATTATTGATAGAAATAAACGAAATGAAAGGAAGATTTTTTTAAAAATACGAAATTTTAAGAAGAGAGTGAAGAGAAAACAAAAAAAAGTAAAAAAAATAAGTGTTTAAATTACGCGCAAAAAACCACTCTCTCTTCAGAAAACTATAACAAAATAAAAGTTACATATAAAAATCTAGTTTGTCACTAAGTATGTACTTTGTCGCAGCCTTTAGTTAAATAATCATTTGTTTTTTAAACTTTATACTAAAAGAGAAATAAATTTTGGACTTGATACTAAAAGAGAGATAAATTTTGGCTCGCTGCTAACAGGGAAGTAAATTTTGAACTTGATCCGGTTTTTTTACATACAAAAAGAAAACCAAAATTAATTATATTCTGATCCTACGTAATTGTCTAATTATCACAGAAAAACGCTTTCGGTTATTCTTGCGAATTAAAAAATTTTATTATATATAAATAATATAAAGAATATTAACTCAATCACAAACTCGAATAACCGGTTAATAATAACATTTTCTGAACAAAAAAAAGAACTTAATTAAAAAACAAGTTTTTTTAACAAGAAAATACTCACATTTCATGACTCTATATTAAAAACATTTTAGGAGATAAACTCACATTATAACAGAACTGTGTTTGTAAATTTGAAGACAACAACTAACTTTCTAACAACAACCAACTTTCAGACAACATTAGACTATATTGCACAACAAACGTTCTAATATAATATTCAGGTCTCAGTATAAACCCAATTATGTAACTCTATAATTTTACTTATGATTAGTGAACATGAGCAAATATTGCACTAAAATAAATGAAAAAATTGTCAAAGGGCGAAGAAATAAATGGGAGAGTGTCAAAGTGAAGTTAAAAATTAAAAAAAGTTTTTGACTTTGAATTATTATTTGATAAAAAATTGATAATTGTTTACAAGCGTTTTTGTTGTAGATTTATAAGATTTTTTTTTAAAAAACTTTCGTATCGACACAATTTCTGCCAAAAACATAGATTAATGTTCTTTTATTTTTTTATTGTTTTTTCTAGTAATATAATTAGTTCGAAAAAAAAAACTTTTTTATGACAAAAAATTATTTTAACTTTTATGAATCAAAAAAGTTTTTAACTATGAAACTGTGATTTCTTTTTGTTTTTATTCTTGATTATGGCGAAGTGTTTATACAATAAGAAATGTTTTTTTTTTGCATTGTTTTTAAGTTAAAAATTCAGCATTAAATAGGCTTTTTTAAATTATCACTTTTATTTTCGTGTAAGTAAATAAGAGTATCGTACGAATATTTAAATAACTTTAATGAAAAAGCAATTAAAAGTTGTTTTTGACACGGTTTTATATAAAAAACCACAGAAAAGCGTGAAAAAAAAAAGAAAAAATTTTCCCTTAAAAGTGTTCATAAACATAAAAAAACACAATTGACTGTAATTAAGTAATTTGGCGCATAAAAATATTTTTTATCTCTTTTTTTGTTCAATATATCACTTTCACATTAGTGTTAAAAACACGTAGGCAAAAAAACAAAAACAGAATCATATATTTACAACATTAAAAACAACTATAACACAAATAAAAACAAATGAGAAGAAAAACAAGGTACATTTGACATAAAAAAATTTTTAAAAAATTGTTTTTTAGAAAATTTTGTTATGATTTTTCGAGTTTTCTCGTTTCAATAAGTGTTTGTCGATCTGTCTTTTGATTTTTAAGTTTACTTTGACACCCCTTCGCCATCAAATAAACTTTTTTTTTAAATAAAACCTACTTTCGGTTGAAATTTAATCTGCAAAACCTATTTGAATCATAGACTCGAGAGAATCGCAAAAAAAATAATTACAACTTAAACACAAAATACACCAACATATATATAAATTAGATTTTTATAATTAAAATCAATGAGAAATGTAACTAAATATACAATACAATAACTAAAAAAACACATGTGTATATCTGTTATTTCTCTTTTAAAGAAAAATTGGTTAATGACGCGTTGTTTAATTTCCGCTTTTGAATCTTTTTATATTTTTTTTTATCGACGAGTTTAATAATATCAACTATGTTTTATCTTTAGTCGAAATATCAAAAAATTTACTTGAGAAAGTGCGTTTCAACGAATATCGTCTTATACTGTAAAAAAAATATTGTTTTATGTTGTATATAAATTTAAAACCAAACATACTCTCGTAATATTTTTAGTTTGATTTCCCCAGTGGAGTTTCCACTTTATTTTTCAAATAATATAGATCATCTCTGTGTGAAAAAAAAAGTTATATCAGATTACAAAAAAAAAAAATTTTTTCACAATGATACTTATGTTAAATCCTAATAAACTCTCATCTATATAGGAAACAAATAAAAATTTTCATTATGAATATCTTAACTACATTTAAAGTTAAAATAAAAGAAGTAATCAAACTTTCTCTTTCACTTGTAAGCTATAGAAAAAAAACGACACACTCCTGACACTTTTAGGGCGCTTCCCTACATTCTACTAGTATAATTTTTGTATTATTTTCTTTATCTATAATAAATAAAGTAATTTCTATATTATAAAAACTCTTCTTTGTTGCACACGTACAAATTTTATAAAATATATTAATGTTTTTCTTACGAGCGACAGTTTTCTTATCTATTTTTTAAATAACGAATATAGTATGTATATAAAACATCAAAAGTTTATTTATATACGTTCCTATCACAATAATAAAAATTTGTTTTCAAATGAAAAAAGAATATTAAACCTTTTTTATCGTTAAATGTTTTGAACAAAAAAAAATTTTAAATAAAAAAGTAAAAAAAATCAAAAAAAACTCAAGTTGTTTACAAAATCGAAAAAAAAACTTTTTTTCTTAAGAGAAGATCAAAAACAATTAATAAATATAGCCAAAATAATAAATAATAAATAAAATGTTAAGTTAAGTTAAAAGGTAAAAAAAATTTTTAGTTTGATTTAGTGACTTAATAACAAATTAAACGTTTAATATATTTAGTAAAGATAAATTACAGCTTAACCGTTTACAACTAATACATCTAACAAGATATATAAACAAGATTAGGTATCATCATTAGTATTTTTAAAAATTAGTTGAGTCAAAAACAAAATTTTATAAAAACAGATTTCAAAACGAAGGTTCTAATTTCAATATGTTTTTGAATATCTGCTTATTTTCTAAAATTGTTTTTCTAATTCTATATTTTTATGTTTTAAATAATCAGAAATATGATCCCCTATCAGTCGAAAAAAAAGTTAAAAAATATTTCTCTTATTAATTCTATATTTTTATGATTTAAATAATCAAAAACATAAACCCCTATCAATCAAAAAAAAAGTTAAAAAATGTTTAAAAAAAAACATGACAAAACTTAAATTTCACAATTTTAACCAAAAAAATAAACAAGAACTTTATAAAATAATTGAAAAACAAAGAGAACGAACAAGTATTTTTAAAGATATGATTTATATACGAATAATAGAACAAAATTGTAAAAAATTATATGAAAAAAAATTAATTAAAGGTTTTTGTCATTTAGTAATTGGACAAGAACATATTTACGCTGCACTTAAACCAATATTAAATTTTGGAATAAATAAACTTACTGGTGACAAAGTTATGTCTTCATATAGATGTCATGGTCTTATATATATAACAGGTTCATCTATAAAATCAATTATAGGTGAAATGTTAGGAAAAAAGTCTGGTTTATGTTCAGGTAAAGGGGGGTCTATGCATCTTTATAATGATACTTTCTTTGGTGGACATGGTATTGTTGGATCTCAAGTTGGTTTATCAGTTGGAATTGCTTTCGCTCAAAAATTTCTTAAACAAAATGCAAAAACTTTTTGTTTCCTTGGTGATGGAGCTATGAATCAAGGACAAGTATTTGAAAGTATGAATTTAGCATATATATATAATTTACCTATAATATTTATAATAGAAAATAACGGTTTTGGAATGTGGACACAAAAAATTAATAAAGATGAACTTTATAAACGTGTACCTTTTAAATCTATGAAAATTTCATATAACTTTAATGTCATGGACCTTGTTGGTGTATTCGAATGGAGTAAAATATCTTTGGAAACCGGTCCAATCTTAATTGAAATTGAAGTTGATAGACTCTGTGGGCATTCATGTAAAGATAATATTAAGAAAGAGAAGACAAACGACAAGTTTGATGATTTCAAAGATTTAAATTATTTAATTAAAACTATTGAAGACGAAGTAGAAAAAGAAATTTTTTCTTTATTAAATCAACCTGAAAAATAAAAAAAAGTTTTGTTTTCTCTAATATTTTTATATAAACAACACCAAATAAAAAAATAATCTTTTATTTATTTTATTTAAAAAATTTTATAATTATAATTTATAAAAATTTGATTTTAAAAAGCTTTTTTTTTATATAAAAACAATTTGGTTTCGTCAAATCAAAGTCGATTATAGAGGGAAAACTCCATGATATTTTTTAAAAAATTATCTAAAATGAAATTTCATGTTCATAACAATCATATATTTTAAACAAATGAATTTGTTTTTAGTTGAAATTAAACGATAAAAAATAGACATTTTTTAAAAATATAACACATAAAAAAATAAAAAAAAATTTGTCAAATAATAAACACGATTACTTATAAACTTAAGATATAAAAAATACAATTATTTTAAAAAATAAGAACTATATAAATGCAAAAATTGTTAAAATCCAATATTAGAAAAATTTTTTTTTAATTAATTGTTGTCAGACACTACAGACGCCTCACTTATTTTTTTTATTATAGTATTTTTACTATAATTTACTAATAAATGTTTTTTTTCGATCTGTTACGTCATTAAAAACGCAAAGTTATATTGCGAGTCACTAGATTTTTCCACATAATATATATTTTTCTTCATCTGTTTCGTTCGTATCGTTGTCGTTAGTTTTTTCTATATTTATGAAATATATAAACAACATTAAAGCTACGTATATCAGCTTGTAACCTTATATTGTAGTAATCTATAACTGGGCTGCTCAATTATGAAAAGAAGAACGTTTTTTTATTTAATATAGTTAATTCTTTAAAAAGAAAAAAGTTTGTTAATTCTTTAAAAAGAAAAAAGTTTGTTAATTCTTTAAAAAGAAAAAAGTTTGTTAATTCTTTAAAAAGAAAAAAGTTTGTTAATTCTTTAAAAAAAAAAAGTTTGTTAATTCTTTAAAAAGAAAAAAGTTTGTTAATTCCTTGGCGTGTAACAATTACTGTAATTTTTAAATATAAAAAATGTAAGTTGTTGTTTTAAGATTAAAAATAAAAAATTAAGTTGTTGTTTTAAGATTAAAAATAAAAATGACAAAAAAAACTCGTTTATTTATATATAAGGTTATATATATAAACACTGTATTATCTGTGTATAAAAAAGAAAAAAAAATAATCAAGTTTTTTATTATAAAAAACACTATAAAACATAAACAACAATCTAAGTCTTTACATTTAAACTCAATTTATAAATGAATCAATTTTAAAAAAAATCTTTTTTTTATCATTACATATTTAAATAGTCACAGAATTAACAGTTTTACTAACTTATTATACTTTATTTCAGGACAAGATTGCTTTCAAACACATAAATATTGATTTCACAATGAAGAACCACATACCTGAGTGCATTTTTACATTTAATACTTTATCTAATTTATATAAAATATATTCACCTACTTCCCCTAATATGTTACAACAAAAATTTTGTATTTAATCAACAAAGATTAAAATGTTTTAACGAACTTTTTATCAAATAAAAACATTTCAAAAAAATTTTATGAAAAACGTTGTTTTAAAAGTTATTAAATATCTTTTAAATAACTAGATCTTATATATATATATCTTTTAATAAATAAAAAATTACAAAAAAGAAATTTTTTAGTTTTAAACAGATATTTGATAAAAATATAATTTTTTTAAAAACAAATATAAAAGTATTATGAATTACATTTAATGTTTTCTATATTAAGTTTAAAAAAAATCTTTTTAGCTTGAAAAATACATATTTATATAAACACTTTATATCAATAAAAAAAATTGTTTTTGTTTTTAATAATACGACTATAAACTACTTATATACATTTTCATCACAGAAAAAACGTGTTTGTTTATATTAAAAAATTTTAGAAAAAAAATTACTTATTTTAATATTTTCGAACGCAATAAATCAACTATTTTTAGATGCTTACTGTTTTTTTCTATTATTAAAATCAAAATTTAAATAAAAACTGACAAAATCAAGTTTTTTTTGATGTAATTATATATTTTATTTAAAGTATCGATTGTTTTTTTTTTGAATTATTTATTACAGTTGATGTTTTATTTTTATTATTTAAAATAACAAAAAAAAAAATAATCACAATTTACTTTGACCAAATCCATACTTTTTATAAGATTTATAATAAAAGCAATTAATTAAAATCGATTTAATTATCAATACATACTTATCTTTAAACACAACTATAACTAATGATTAGTATTACAACAATTTTATTTTATATAAAAACTATGTAACATTTAAATTGTATTTCTAGTAACTTGTATTTTTTTACTATTGATTTTTATTATACATTTCTTAAATCTTACAATCTATATAACATTTAAAATATATAAACTTAAACTTTTTTTCTTATACAAATATAATAATAAAATTTGCTTTTTATATTGATAACAATAAATCAAAATATTTATTTTTATAACTAACTATTAATTTATTTATATTTTATTATTATATTAATAATATATATTATTAAAAAAAATATAATTATACATTTAACTATATAAATATTTAAATTATTTATATTAATACAATAACAGAACTAATATAAACCATGAACCTTAAAAAATTAACTTTATTAATTAAATTAAATAAATATAGAATCAACAAACATATCTATAGTTTATTGCTATATAAATATGTAAACACAGTTATGTAGCTGTAATTAGTATATATATGTTTTTTTATAAATAAAGAAAAAATTATTTTGAACACGAATGGGAGTGGGAACGAAACAAACAAACGAACGAACGAACGAAACGAACGAACGAACGAACGAACGAACGAACAAACAAACAAACGAACAAACAAACGAACAAACAAACAAACGAACAAACAAACAAACAAACGAACAAACAAACAAACGAACAAACAAACAAACAAACGAACAAACAAACAAACGAACAAACAAACAAACGAACAAACAAACAAAC
>SBJP01000365.1:0-16426 GCA_014805705.1 Cucumispora dikerogammari | reverse complement strand
TGAATTTAAAGTATTTAAATAATATAAAAAATATGATGAAGGTTAAGAAAGTGATTTTAGGAATTAATAAATCAGGAGTTTTAAAGGTTTTGAAACTGATTTGTGTAAAAAATTTGGTTGTTGATGAATGTAGAGTGGATAATCGTGTTGATATTATTAGTTGTGATGTTAATTATAAGAGAGAAATTGGTGAATCGCTTACGCGAAATCCGTCTTCGAATGTTAAAAAGTCGTTTACGTCTGTCGCGCAGCCTATATCTGAGAAATCGGGTAGTGGTGATCTATACACTATTTCAACTGCTTCGTGTTCTCTATCTGCTAACGCAAATAAATCTCTCAGCCCTAACGGGCTGTATATTTCTACTGACGCGGATGGAGAAGTTTCAACCACACGACCAACTTCTTCACCTCAGCTGATCTCGAACACACACGGTGCAGATAGCAACTGGAATGCATTCGAGACTGATAGTGAAGAAATAAACAACACCAAGAGCAAACTGATAATTTCAACTGATTGTTACGTTTATATTTTTGACAATCTTAACCTAAAAAGTATATTTTCTCTTAATAAAAACACTGATGAACTTAAATTAATACCAAAAATAATCAACCTACCAAATATTATACAGCAAAAAGTAACCAACTCACATTATTTTTTTATAACTCGAGATTTATTTATTTGTAAACTTAACGTTCTATTTAATAACGAGGTGTTTATAGGAGAAAATATAAGTGGAGATTTTGTTGATTTTTTTGCCTCTCCAGTTTCTCAATCACATTATAATAATGACACAATGTTGCCAGAAAAGAATCCGTGGTTTTTAAATACGAAAATATATTTAATTATAAAAGCTGAAAATAAATTAATACTAAAAGAATTAATTAAATGTTCCGACGAACAAAAACGAAAATTTTTATTAAATAAGAATAATAATATAATGGAAATGGCTCAGTTTATTTCCTCAATTCCAGTGTATAATAATATTATGGAGTTACCTAAGGATTTTGTTTCTGTTTATTATTTGGACAACTTCAATTCAGAGTATAATAATAACAAAAATACTGGAACAGGCTCAGTCTTTGGCTATATATCAGGAACGCTGAAGGAATCAATGACATTGAAAAGAGTTAGTATTAATGAGAAAAAAGAGAATAAACTTAAAAGTGGTGAGAAAGGTGTAGCTTATAATCCGTTTAGGTAAAATTTATTTATTATTGTTTATATATTTGTTATTTAGTTGGCTTGGACTCATTATTTCAACTGGGCCAGATGAGGAGAAGATATATCAAGCACGAAGAAGCAAAAAAGTTAATTTGTTTGTTTTAGTTGAGAATGTATATGTTTATAAGATATTTTATCATTTGTGGTGATACTGAGTCAAATTGAAAGACACTGTTGTGCAAATTAAAAAATCAAACGTTTTAGCATAAGAAATAGTTGATGGGGTTGACTGGCGAGCCGCTTTATATTGTTTATATTCTTATCATTATAAATTATAAAATCAACATATTTCAATAAACAAGGTGGCATAGTCTAGTGGTATGATACCCGCTTAGGGTGCGGGAGGTCCCGGGTTCAAATCCCGGTGCCGCCCTTTTTTTATTTTAATAGAACTTGAGTTTTATTTTTCTCGTAAAAATAACCGATGTTGTGTTTTTAATTTTTTGTGTAACTTCCTTTTTAATAAAAAATTATTAGTTTTATTTTTTCAAAACATGAAATTAACTATTTGATCTCGCCATTCTAACACCCTTTCGGCGAGTGCATATATGCAAAGTTTTTAAGTAAGATCTTAAAGATTACTGTATTAAATAAAAGATTTTTTCTAGCAAAGACATTTCATATGTAATACTCAATGTTTAATTATCTTGCTTGGTTTTTTAAAAAGTATAAATTTCTTAATAAAAACTTTTCTAGAACATTCTTTTAAAAAAAATAGTTTTTTGCAAAAGATTTCACAAGTGTTTAGAAAGCGTTTCATTTATTATTACATTATCATTTCAACTATAAATAATATATGCTATATACTCGTCAAATAAAGTCTATTGCGAAAAAAAATGTGCAAAAAAAAAGCTAAAACAGTAAAAAAACGATAAAAACAACATTACAAAGTATATTTTAAAAACAGATCTTTATAATTATAGATATATTAAAGTTTTATAAACTTTAATATATCTATAGTCTATAGTTTTTTTTTTGAGTTGTTGATACACGACTTCACTTTTACATAAAAATCTGAAATGACCAGATTAAAGTTCGCAAAAAAAAAATTCTTTACTAAATTTAAAATATTGAAACAAATTTTTTAAAAAAAAAACTTTTTTTTTTCATAGCAAGCATTATTTGATAAAAAATGTGTATAAGTTTTTACTAACTAGTTTTTGTTTTTTAAAGTTTTTATTCTTGTGAATTTTTTTTCTTTTAAGCAATTTAAATATTCTGGCGTAGAAGATAGAAAAACTTATTTAGATCTGTTTGTATAAAAACTATTAACTAATTATCTAAAATGATTCTTTTCTTAGCGAAAAAAATTTTAATAATAATCAATTACATCTTTAAATTGTTTGTTGCTTTGTGTATAAACGTTTTATTCTTGTACATGCGTTGAAAACACTGTCTTTATTATTGATACTTTTCTCGTTTAAAAAGAAGTCGAATCTAACTTTTTGTAAATAGTAATGCTATTACAAATATATGACAAAAAAAACATTCTCAAAGACGAGATAGAAACAACAAATGTCGTTTCTAGACACAGGTCTTAAAGATAAAATAATTTTGTTTTTTCTAAGCAAACCAAAACAGTAAAAATGTCTTTAAAAAACTGAATAAAGTGACTTTAGTCTTAATATCAAACTAAAAAACAGTCTTATTAGATTGTAGAGGTAAGTTATCAAGAACAAAGACTTTAAGATATAACACTTAATTTATGATTGCTGTTTAGGAGCAATACTATCTATACAATCATCTTGTTAAAAAAGCAAAAAAATTTTTTTATGTTACATATGCTTTGTTTAACAACACAAATACAAAGTGAAAAACGTTTTTTTAGAAACATTAGTATAAAAAAATCTTATCGTTTGATCGATCTAATATAGATGGGCGTGTTATATTCTGTTTAAATCATATAACAGTTTTGTAAAACTGCTCTCATAAAAAAACATACTGTCGACTAAAAGCTAAAAATTGTGCACTTTTTATTTTACTTACTATGTTTTTATTTTGAGTTGATTTTCATTTGACAAAAAAATGTTGCTTGTCTGATTTCGAATAATTGACTGCAAACGTCTCATTTTTGCACAATAAACCAAAAAGCTCTCACACGAATTTTGAAATTTCACGCAAAGGGTTTTGAAAAAAAAAAGTAAATTGCTGCAGTTTATTTTATTTTTATAACGATTATATTGTTAGTAGTAACGAGATAAATTTAAAAATTTTTAAAGAAAAACATGTTAAAAAATGACAAAAAAAACTCAATTTTTTTTATTTATAAAATTAAAACAATAAATGTTTAAAATGTAGATTTATTGACTGTTATTATTAAAATACAAAAAAACAAGCACGCATCGGTTCTCAATTTTTATTGAGTATTCAAATATATTTATAAAACTTTAATTTTATTAAATGTTCTTTTAAGTCAAGTAACTTATTATCAGTAATTTTAAAAACAAAGATATTTTACAAAAAGCAATTTGAGAGCTTAGATTTTATTACTATATTTCCTGAGTAGATTTTGTCAAATTTTTATTCAGCAAAATTTTATTCTATATAAAAATTCGACGATTTTTTAGTACTTACGAAATTTTTTTATCGACTCTAATTGTTAGTATAGTTATCTGTCGATTAATATATTAAACGTGACTGGTTTAAATGTAATGAAGTAATTGTTTGTGCTTAATGAGACACCTAATATAAAAAATCTTTTTTCTAGCTATAATTTGATTTAAGTAGTTATATTCTTTTTGTTTCCTTTATGATTGTTATAACTGTATTTTTGAGTCAGAGCCATTTTATGTTCATTGAGCAGAAGAAGACCACTTTCCGCCCAAACTTAGAAAAAACTTGAATTTAAAAAATAAACTGATCAAAAGCATAAGAGAAAAAGAAAAAAGATTTACAAAATTACTTTTATAATTTTAAAAAGAAACGAGACTTTCGTTTATATTGGATTTGTAATAACAAGAAATGTTCTCCGTGTCTCTATACAAACAAGTTGTGTTGTTTACTGGAATATACAGAGCATAATTTTCAAACAATAAAATTACATAAAAAAATATTATTCTAAAGCAAAAAAAAAGAACGGTTTCTCATTGATTCTTCTAGAACTAAAAATGTGATCCTGGATTCTATTAAAAATGAATTCAAAGGTCGCCCTTTTAGTTATGCGCTTGCAATAAAAACAGTAGTATATCTTTTAGAAACAAAAAAAAATTTTACTTACACTGATATTAAATATTCTAATTTAAACAATCAGCGCTAGAAAAGATGATCAGTTTCTTCATTTCGATTCGTGCTTTTCGGTCCCAGAAAAAATTCTTTTTTTTTACGACAGAAGAAAACCTGAAACACGTAGAAATGAACAGCACTTGGTTATGTGATACCAAATTTAAATGTGTTCCCGTAAACTTCGAGCCGTTATTCACTATTTGATGATCAATAAGAAAAAAGTATTTTTTTGATTTTTGTTTTTATAAAGAAAAAACTGCTTCTTTTTATAAAAAAATATTTTTGTTTCTTTCAGAAAAAAACATAAATCTTTCTCCTAAAACCATTGTGATCGATTTTGAGCACTATATACTCGATCACAAAAACGATGTATCAGAAGCATTCTCACTTGATTGTTCGTTTCATTTAGGATAGATACTTTGGGTGTGGAGTTCAATCTTTGGGGTTTTCACACAGTTTCTTAACGGCTTTAATTCAAAACAAATATTAAAATAATTTTATGTCTTGCTTTCGTGCCTGAGGCGGAGTTAGAGTTGTTTCGGGCGGGTCTACAACAGTATTTCGTTTTTTTCAAGTTTCAGAAACGAGAGATTTGTTTTAGTATGATTTACAAAGCATTATTTTTACAATGACAACAGGTCCAATAAACACATTTCTTTTTGAAACGTCTATAAAAAAACGAAGTCAAATGTTCCATGAACAACGAATAATCTGGAAGATTATAACAGCCATATCAACGGCTTAATTTTTGAAAAGATGGGTTCTATTCGTGATATAAAAAGAAAAATATTAAACGAGCAGGTTTTAACAAAAAACAGGTTTCTTTATTTTCTTTACGAAGAAATAAAAACAAAAAAAAAGACTCAAAAAAAAAACGAGCTTAATGAAACTGCTAAACTGACTGTGTGATCGATTATCTAAAAAAAATAAACTTGCTTTATAATATAATTTTTAATTATTTGTTTATTGTTATAATCTTTTTTTTTATTAATTAGTATTTCAAAATTAGTAAAAATTTTTTAATGTTTTTTTTAAGTTTGGGCTAATAATGATGCCAACAATTTGTTACACACTACAGGCATCCACTTTAGAAAGATAATATATTTAATAAATAAAAAAGGTGCTTTTCTTCAGAATCGAGCAGCCGCACTGCAGATTATTAATTATATAAGGCTACAATAATCTACGTAGCTACACTTTACTATATATTCTATATATAAATAAATATTTTACGAAAATAAACGAACGAGTTTAATGAAAAAAATAACGACATATCAATAACCAATCGGGAATCGTTGTTTTTTTAATTATCAGAGCAACAGATTAAAATCAACTTTGTTAGTATAATTATTATTTTCTTTTTATAATAAAATTATTTTAAACAATCTATAGTGGGAGAGAAAGAAAAGACATTCATTTTTCAAAAAATAAGAAAATGCAAAAACATTGATATGAGTCGAAATTTAAAAACACATAAAAGAGATAGACGATCGAATAAAATATTAGACTTGCTGATTTAACAAATACTCTTCAAGAAAACACCCAATACTTCCACGATAATCTCAGTCAGCATCGGGATGATCAAGGACTTTACAGACACAATTTGCCAGAAATTAAAGCGAAATCCGAGTGTCCACATATATTTCATATAAGAAAATATAAAACATTAAACATGAATAATTACAAAAAATATTTAAACTGTTTAGAAAACGAAAGTATCGTTCGACGTCAACTCGTCAAATTTAATAAATACGTCATCTTGCCAAGCTTTTAATAAAGAAAATATAAATCTAATATAAAAAAATATTGTAGAATTAACAAAAATAATAAATAGAAACAAAAAACACATTCGAAAAATATTTAATTTAGTTTTCAAAATTGAACACTTAAAAAGAGGCAATAAGACGAACGTATTGCATTTTAGTTAAATTATCTTTTTCAAAAACGATATATTTCAGCTTCTCTTTCATACCCCAGTTTTTATCAGATCAACAATTTACTGAATTTCGAAACTAATCGATTTTTATTTATTCATTCTTTTCGATATCAAAGAGTGTTTTCATAGAATAAGCTATGTTGAGATGTGATATTTGAGTTGTTTTAAAAATTTTGAATTAAAAAGCCTCTGCTGTATTGTTCGATCTCGAATATGTATTTTTAATACTATAATACACGCTTCAATCTTCGTTTGAAAAGGCACTCTCTGTATTTTTATGGTAATATTTATTGCGAGATATGTGTTTTCAAAATATCTAAAAGGAAGTTAAAAATTTTTTCTTGATTCTAAAATTTTCAAAGTTCAGTTTCATTAGAATATAAGTTTCGTGTGTAGAATTTGGGTTTACAAAAGAAAGACAAAAAATCATCATGCATTGCTCTCTAATGATTTATTTTCTTTGTAAAAACAAGAAAGCTCTTCGCTTGAAGTCTTCTTCACAATGATTGACCAAAGTGAAATAAATATAACTAGTCTTTTTTATGTCAAAATTCAGTTTAAGTGTGTTTATCAGAGCTTTTTCAAAGTCTGTTACAACTATTTCTAAGTGATGTTTAGTATTTCTTTTAATTTTGAAAAAATCTAGTGTAGTCGGTCGTGTTGCGATTTTCCATTCATTAAAACATATACATAAAAAAAGGTCCTTTCCAAAAAAATGACTGAAGCGACCAAGACTTGAGTAAAACCTATTTAAGTAGTTTTAAAAGCCCCAGCAATTAAAAAAGTTTTTTTATTTTTAAATGCTTTTTTCTTATAATCACTGAAAAAAATAATAAATCTTTTAGGATCAGCGTTACCACTATCATAGCGCAAAAACAGCTCTTCTTTTTCGTTTTTTTTGACGAAACAAAAATATTTTCTATCCTAACATCAATAAAATTTTTGGATTTGTTCCTTATCCGTTTCATTGAATCACGAATGACTTGATGGGGAAAAATTTTTGTTGACTGTTTTCTTATCTAACTGATACATTCCTTCTCTATTGTTGTGTTGATGTTTTCATTTTTTTTAGTTATTTTTTCTTTTATTCTATACTTAAAAAAAATTTGTTTACACACAATTTCGTCGGCGGTGTTCATGTATTTCTTTCACTGTTGTAATATCTTTGTCGATTATAATAAACCCTTTGCATTTTTTGTTCAAACATCTAAATCTTTTACTCTCAACTACTAATCGGTTGAAATGTATGTATCATTTTTATAAAACGATTTTCTTTTCCTCTTTGACTTTTTATGATTTGAATTTTATTACTAGCTTCCATATGTATTATTTGGCAAGATGGCGTATTTATTAAATTTGGCGAGTTTGGCGTCAACTCGCCTATAGCGAGTTGACGCTCAGCCACATGAAACAGCAGAAATGAGAGAAGCTAGTGATTTATTCCACTTACCTGGACATCTTAGAGAAATGCGTTCAGAGAAGCTATAAGTACACAGTATATTGATGTATCTACAAAGTTTATACATTTTATGTAAATCATTGCATTAACTGCCAGAGAGAATCTGTTCATGTACCGACAGCATCACTGACCCCAATTATTTCAAACTTTGTTCGTAAAGAGGTTGATTGTTGACACAATCGACCTTTCAGAATACCGAGAGTCTAATGATAGTATAAAGTATATTTTTACGATGATTGACTCTTTCTCGGATTTCGCTTTTTGTTATCCGGTGGAAATCAAAACGAGTCAGAATTTTTTGCATTCTTTGAAACACTTTTATTTGGGAGAGAGCTCTTGAAAAATACTACATTTTGACAATGGAGGCGATTTTGTAACAAATAGGGTGGATAAATTTGCGCGTCTCTTGGACTCTGGGCCTGTACAGGGGACACCGCACAGACCTCAAACACGAGGCTAAATAAAAAGATTTATTCGTACTATTAAATCTAAGCTATGAAGATATCTCGGAACAGCTAATTGGAGATATGTAGATATACTGGACGATATGGTTTTTAAATATAATAAAACAAAACATAAAGCCATTAGATTATCATCTTTTGTTCTCTTCAAAGGTTATGATTCTTCTGATACAACTTGGCAATATCAAGACAACATCTTCGATATTCAACGAGTAAGATCTAACTACGCGAGATACGTTTTGGCCTATAAAACAGCCTATGATGAAAGAGTAAAAGCACAGAACAATTGTGTGTGGGAAGAATATTAATTGTCAAAGAATTCGGCCGTATGCTACAGCGCAGAGAAGGAGTACTTGAGAGTTTTTACAGAGAAAGTGTTTTTGTAATTTTAGAAATATTTGTTGGTTTTGTTTTAGTAAAGCGAGAAAATGAAGAAAATAATACTGATTTTACTGTACATAACTCTTTGATTAAAAATTTAAATTAAAAAAAATTTTATTTTACTCTTTGTAATAAAAAACGAAATTTCTGCATTTGTGTCTCCGTGAAAATCTGAAATAATAAATTTTGAACATTTTGTTAATAAATTTAACATATTCTTATTTTCACGATCTGGTAGCGTGAAAATAAGGATATCGAGAAAAACAGAAATAAACTTTTATATAGAAAATTATAAACAGTATGTTTTTTATATAAGAACCCTCGCGTGAAAATCTGGAATAAGATATTCTCTATATAAAATATAAAATTATTATATAAAAAATATTATTCCAGATTTTCACGGCTCTTACATATGAAATAAGAGTATAATATTCTTTATATTATAATTATATATTTTATATAAAAATATCTTATTCCAGATTTTCACGCGAGGCTTCTTATATAAAAAACATACTGTTTATAATTTTTTATATAAAAGTTTATTCCAGATTTTCACGATATCCTTATTTTCACGCTACAGTTGTCAAGCCTACTTTTCTCACTTATAACTGGCTAAATCGTTTTTTTTATTAAAATATTAAGCTTTGTTTTTGTATTCAAAATAATCCCGTTTCACTACAATTAAAACATTTGAATACTGATATTGATGGTTTTTTTATATAAGAATTTAATTTTTATAATTTTATCGTTATCTATCAATCAAACTTTTAATATATTCTCTCAACCTGTAAAATCTATCAATTTTTAATTTTTATAAGTGCTCCATTCTATGAAAGAATTTTAAATAATATACTTTTGCCTAGCAATATTCTTATTTATTTTATATTAACAGAAGAAATAATTACATTTCTTGTTTTCTTATCTTACATTCATTGATAATATATTACCTGTCTCAACAGTTTTTCTTAATTTCAATTTTTTAAATTTATATTTCGAATAATCATCTGCAAGTAAATCATAAAATTAACTATGTTTTTATTGATTCTAATAAAGGCACAACTAAAAAAACAAACCTGTCTAAAAAGACTTGCTAGCATATCTTTGAGCTGTCTTTGCCATAGACCGCTGTTTTTCGCTTTAATATTAGATCAATATCACAGATTTTTTATCTATAGCTGATTATTTTTAAAGTCAAAGAAATATATTTTGTTCTTTATTAAACCATTTTAAAACAGGTTTGTTTTTTTGTTGTTTTTTATGAAACAATCGCGTGTTTAGTAAGGTTTTTTTTACTGTTTTTTGTGAGTGTTTACATTAGATAGCAGTGTCGACAAGTCTTGTTTTTTAGTGTTCTTATTTAAAAAAGAGTTCGTTTTTATATAGTGTTTACAAAAAAGAACGGACACTCTATATGGGTGTGTTGTTTTTTATGTAAATTTTTTGATATATGAGCGAGTTGCCAATTATATTAATTTTTTTGAAATACGACGATTTGGTGAATACTCGCTTTCTGATTACTAGCTCACATATTAAAAGTCAACGCGTTTTTCGATAAGTCGATTCTTTTTTAACGAAATTTATTTAAAAAGCGTGCGCGTGAATTAGTCTTCCAGTGAGTTCATACTAGCTCGATTACAGCTTTGTGAAGACGTAAGTGCTTTTCTAGTAATAGATTATATAATAAAAATATTTAAAAACCTAAATTTTTTAAATGCAACAAAAGAAAAAACTACATATTTACAAAAGCTATTCAACACCTTATCAAATGTTGCTATAACATAATCAAAAAAAATGACAAAAGAAGATATAAATCGAACGTATTCATCTTATTAATTTTGAAAAAAATGTAATCTCTTTTTACATAAATATCACAAACCAGAACTAGTAAAATAGAAAAACTAAAGGTTTTTAATTAAAAAGCAAATTATCGATTTAATCATTTAAATACAACTCACGAATATTAGCAAACAAGGTGAAAGACTTGAGTCTATATGTTTCATGAGAGATTACATGGCTTGTGTTTTATATTAGCTTAATTCAAATGAAGCTCTTCTCACCTGTTGATTTTTTTTCAAAAAATAAACATTTTTTGTCAATTGAAAACAGGTTTTTGATTTAATATAGATTTATTAAAAATTTATTTTACTCATCACTTAAAATTGCTACAAATACCAGAAATAAAAACAGAGATAAAAATCATGATAGATATATTTAGCACCATATATATTTCTTTACGTTTTATAATCTTATTTAAGAAAAGTCTATTAAATTAATTAAGTAAAAACTAACCGAAAAGTAATCAATATCTTTTTTTAATTAGCAATTAATATGTCAACTACTCTTTTATTAATCGTTATTCTGTTGTTCTTGAAAAACCTGTCCGGACATGTTTAGTCTTTTTTTTTTAAACGTTTATCTTTTTGTTAAAATCGAATGTTCATTTGTTTTAGTTCGATTTCTGAAAGCATAAACGACACCAATACGTTTATTTACGCTGTTTTAAAGTAAAAAAACAACTATATAATCTCTATGCTTTTATTTAAATGTTTTTGCACAGTTAAATTATAACATATTTTTTCTTAATTAAGAGAATAGTGTAGAAGAAGTGTTAAAATGTCAATATTTTACTATGTACGACTAGAATCGGTCTCGATCTGATCAATAGTTAATCGAAAGCTGTATCTCCGAAAGTAACTTAGTTGATCTTTTCTAGTATACATACAAAAAAAACAAAAGAAAACTAATATGTTTATATCTATATAGACACATTTTAATTCAGAAAAAAAAATGTAGATTTTTTAATGCATATAGTATAACGAAAATAAAAAAAAATCTAAGATCTTAAAAGTCCTTTCAGTAAAATTTAAATTGCCTTATATTTTTGAGTCCCAACTTGCGTGATTTCTAAAGTCTCTTTTAAATAGCCTAATTAAAAAGCAGCTTTGTAATATCTTGTTTTTATCAGTGTTTTCTATGTTTTTTTAATCTAAAGTTGAAAAGCCGTTGAAAAGCCGTTTAAAAGCCAAATGGTTAACAATTGTTACACTCCCTTTAATTCTCCCCTTATATTAAAAAAGATATATAAGTCAGAAAAAAACGAGTATTTTAGAGCATTAAACATATATGACACGCTTGTATATAAGAAGAACAACCAAAATATAGTAGCACGCTTTTAATGTCTGTTGAGATATTTCAATAAATTAAGAAACTGAAATGAAAAAACACGGACGGACGAATTTAATGAAAAGCAAAACTATTGAATAAAAACAAAAAGGCGCCGAACGGAGGCTGTGGGGTTCTAATCGCAACACCTAGTATACAAGAATTCGTTAAAACATTCATATTTAATTAAAAAACGTTTCTGTTTGTTTTTTTACTGAATTTGTTTTTTTAAATAGAGGATATAATAGAATTTTACTTAAATAGTGTATAGTGGAGTAGACTTTTATGTGGGAGTGTTTTTGATAAAATTGTTTCAATGTTTCTCTTGTTCATAATTCACTTTCATAGTTAAATTAATTCTTTAATGCTTTATATTTCGCGTTGCAGAGCTATAGACCAAAATAGTAAATACCAAAAAAACATATTTTGATTGATTTGAAAACAACACTGAAAATAAATATTTAACAAAAAAAATTTCTGTATAGAATAATAAATGAATAACTTTTCTATAATTTGATAAGATATCAAACTTGATAGACTATATAATAAAAAACAATTAGAACGTTTTCTTGCTATTTATTACAATGATATAATTTTTTATTTAAAAATTGGCAAAACATTTAACTATGAGATATTAAAAGTGGTTATTTTTACTAAAAACTAAATCATATATTTATAATCTAGATCATATAAGTTGTCACATTTATTTTTTAAAATAGAGAGCATATAAAATTAACCATGTTAAAAATTAGAAACTTACTATTCAATTCAAATCCGACTGATGTATTTTTAGTTCATAAACATCTAAAGTCTGTGAAAACCAGCTACCCGCAGACTTTATATATTGAAGCAAGAGATTTAATAAAAGATATCAACATGAATGTATTGAACTGTATGACAGAAGATATGTTGAAGAACAAGATGATTTATAATTCTGAATATTGCGACAGCGTCTTTATGCCACACACACTTCCAGAGATTGAATGCTGTTTTTCTATACCTCCACTGGCGACATTTATATTGGTTCCTTTATTTGAGATAAAAAATTCAAAGCAACCAGATGTTAGAACGTTTTTAAATGAAATAGGATATTTCAATCAAATAAACATCAAATACGACAAGAGTAATTTTAGAACGGTGTTTGGGTTTAGTTCGGGAATTGCCTCGGATGTAGTGTATTCAATAAAATATGATGGAGAAGAAATCTATTTAAAGCCTCTTTGTTTAGATATGAAACAGTCTGCATATTTCATATTATATAATTCAGAAAGAGATGTTTATATGTGGTATGTTGGAGCATTTGTTTGTCAGTCAGTTTACGAATTTGGGAAATTTCTTAATATTTCTTCAGAAGAACATATATTATCCGAAACGGCAAAGGGAGCTAGTGATAATATTATATTTGAGCTAACTTTAGATATTTGCTGTCTAATGGAAGAAGAAAAAATACGGGGGCTATGTGTAGATGGTTATTATGATAAAATAAAACTTTCCCTTTCCGGTATAACAACAACAAGAAAAAATTATTACTATCTCGTTGTTAAGTTAACTTTAAAAAAAAAAGAACAAAAGATATGCTTTGAAGTCGATAAATATTTTGAAGGCAATAAATTGAAAGGAGATTTTGTTTCAATCAGCGTTGAACGTTTTTGTCATAAAGAAGATCATAATATGGAAACAGTAGTCGTATCTGATATACTTTCATTCGATTCTGAATAATCATCTGATTGAGCTTTCTTTTAAAACAGTCGTTAACGTTTATCAAATATTTATTAGGCCTAAATGTTATTCTCTGATTATAATATAGTAAATACGTTCTAAATCGATTAAATAATTCGAATTATTTTGATAATTGAAGAAAAAATTCGTTAAAAACTTTAATCTTTATTTATTTAATAACAAGATTTCTTTTAACTTATTATTTTCATCTCTTCGTTTTCCGCTTAATCTTAACAAAACCTTTGTTGTTCATATATTCTTTGTCTAAAGGATTATACTCGAATTGTGTTTTCTATCGTTATGGTTTAATCTCAATTTAAACTCCATTAACTCCATTCATAGCTTTAACCGGAACACTAACACCTTTATTTTTCAGCATTGTAACTGTTACTAGCTTTTGTTATCTCTTTATAATTTATCAAAAACACTTTGCGATAGTTTGTTTTCTCAACTTGTACTGCGTAAATATTAATTTCATTATTGTCTGTGTAATAAAAATTGCGCGATTCGTTTTAATACAAAGATTTTTTTTCAAGTTGTTTCACTGAGTTTTAAATTATTCAAACTGTTCGACCAATTTTTCAAGTAATTGAGAGTTTTAAACTTCATCTTTTAAAGCATAATTTGAAGTGCATTAATTTTGTTATATTTAATTATTGTAAATCGAATACATATTTACTTGGCAACTGTGAAAAAATAATTGTATTCTTAAGCTGTATATCTTTATAGTTAGCATAACAACACGTTCACTTTCAACGATAACAAGAATACTTGTAATTTTACACGGTTAAAAAAGATTTGACTTTACAAAGACTTCTTCGCTTTATATGTTAAAACAGAGCGCCGACTTCCATAACCCAGCAAAACGACAAAGACACAGGTTCAACAATTACGTTAATTGAGAAAACACTAATAATTACCGAAATTATAAACAAACTATTTAGGCGATTGAGAGAAAAACTAGCCGGTTTCCTAAAATCATATGATATTATAGATGTCACTTTTGCATGCTGTAAAAATAAAAAACAAGTGTATTACATCCAGTGTTTTAAATATTGGTATTTAATCTCTTAGTTTACAATCATTTCTGAGACATAACATAGAAAAATATTTTTTTATATTTACTACGCAAAAAAAAAACTTTTTTCTAAATTTTTTTTAGCAGCTGTTACGCTGGTATTAATTAACAAAAAACAGTTATCATCAGCAATATATCATATTTTAATATAATTGTATTTAATTAATAAAAAATATGTGTTTGGTAACTGTAACTAATCAATATAGAATTTTTTGTGGCTTGAACTAAACATGTATAAGCAATAATAATGCCTTAGAACTAAAAAATATCAACATAATAGTATATATAAACTAGCTTTTTTTTGAATAACATGGCGTTTCAGAAAGAACATTTACTCAAAAACATTCGATAAGATTATTTATACATATTGATGAGAGACTTAACGTGTGGAAAATTTTAATAAAACAAGAGATGTATAAGTATGTGTGTATATAAACATGGCAGAACAATAAAAGCAGAAAGTAAAAACACAAGTAAACACGCGCACGTTTTAGGGCACAACACACATACAACATTACAAAAATAGGTTATACTCGCTTAACATCAAAGTATAACAGCGATTATACAAAAAAAACGCCTAGAACAACTCATTATTCTCAAAAAAAAATATACGGACAAAAGATGATCTTAATTATATCTAAAAGAATGTTTGACGATGTTATTGTTTTAGCGCATTTTGTAGTCGTGTAATCTACGTAAGTTGTTTCCAGAAAACGATTATAAACGCTTTTGAAAGCCGACTATACAATAAGGAGCATTTTTCTTGAATTTGTCAATAAAATAAAAAGCGAAATGAAAAAAACTGCTTCTTAAATCGCTTAGACAAAGATTTAGTGTAATGCTCGAGAATGATTTCAATAAGAAATCGAAGATATATAAAAGTTGAATTTTAACAAAGTAAAAAGATTTGCAAATATGGGGTATTGTACGAATAGTCAGATTTTAACTGCAGCCGATATATAGTTGAAAGTTTAGCTAAACGATTTGACGAATATTATATTAAACTAAAAGATATTAATGCTCTAACAACAGATAGAGCTTATGTTATGAGAAAACCAGAAGACTAAGCGAGCAATACATAACGTATATTTTACACATTTAATACAACAAGCGGTTGTAAAGGTAATATAAAAAAATAACTATAAAACCACAAAAGACAACGAAAACTAAAAAAATTTACTTGAGAGTATAATTATTATAAAAAATAAAACAGCGTGAGATATTTTGAAAGAGTTAGTGAGTAAAAAAAATTTAATAATTAGTCATAGTGACTTAAAATCACACTTAACTAAAGTCTGATCTATTGTTAATTTGTATCAATCTCTTTACCAAAAAATGATGTCTTTCAAAAGTCTGTAAAATATGATTTTAGTAAGAACGTACATTGTAATATTTTGTAAAACTAAAAGAATTTTATTATTGAATATGGTTTCTATGTTTTTTTACTTAGTAGTGCAGTTTTAAAAAGCCTAGTTGATATAAATTCAAAAAATCACACGTGTAACGCCGAAAACGCAAACCGTTTTTTTTCGTCGAAGCAGTTCAAGCTCGTTTTTTTGTCGAAATTCGTCGAAAAAACGTGTCCATCATTAAATTTTCAAAACCCGTTTTTTTTTCGAAAATTTTTTTCAATTAAAGTTTTTTTATTTTTTTATGAACGAAACGAATGAAACAAACTAAACGAACGGTAGAGCGAAACGAACAAAACGAACAAACGAACAAACGACAAAACGAAAAAACGAACAAACTAACGAAACGAAAAAAACGAAAAAAACGAAAAAAACGA
>SBJP01000364.1:0-16547 GCA_014805705.1 Cucumispora dikerogammari | reverse complement strand
GCAATCTGGAAAACAAAAGGCTTTCTTACATTCTTCGCAAACCCAAGATGTTAATGGAGTGTCTTTGACTTTTCCCGATAGTTTTCCTTAAAAGAACATCTTCTTCTCGTTTCAAGTTTAACAACTAAGTGTTTTTTAAAGTTGACTGGGTTTTTATTAGTTTCAGGAAAAACTCTTCTCTATATCTCATTAAATGTTTTGCTATTCTCTCTCTAAATCGGAATGTGTAGTGGTTTTTAAAATATCAAAAGGCAAACACCTATAAGAGTTATTCAAGCAGCACTCGAAAAGAAAAAGCGTCATTTTATAAACTCAACTCTTTGTTTTGCGATACGTGTTATAATTTTTTATCATTTGATCACTCAAATTAACACCACCCATATTTTTATTGTGATCCCTAATACACAAGGGCGGTTTTGATATCAATTTCTTATATTCGACATCCGAGCTTTTAAATGAAGTTTCTGTCAGCTCACTTTTCCCTTCAACAAAAGGAAGGTTTTCAAAATTACTCGAAACGTCTCTATTATGATAGGGAGTAGTAATGGACACACCAGGCTTGCTCTTTTTGTATTTATAAACGAAGACGTTTATCAGTTGTTTTTGAAAGACTAGGGTTTCGTTTACTTTTATAGTTTTTTTAATTTTTTAGCATCTTTGGGCCACCTCTGTTTACTCTAAAAAATCTACAGACATTGAACTTTGATTCTAATAATTTTTTACATAGTTCAAAAGAGTTATAAGAATTATACATAAAAATTTTATGCCACTTATTTTCTAAATTAGTTAAAAGATCTGTCACAGTCTCAACTAATGCTGAACTCTCAGAACATATTTTTAGTTTATATATGTAACCGGTTTTCGAATCACTGCACATATAGACTTTTATTCTATGTTTTGCGGGTTTATTCGGGGTATATACTTTAAATGCCACGTTTCCTTTTAAAAGTATTGTGGGCGCATCTATCGATAAACATCCACTGGGTGAATAGGCCGTTGCGGATTTTTTGTGTATACGGTTTAATATTTTGGGTTTGTTGACAATTTTTCGACCTTCAACATAATCTGACTTTGATATACATGTAAGATTGCCATGGATCTCAGAAAATCTTTTCAAGGACATAGCTTTGGAAATGATTTTACAGAATAAAAGACGTGAACTTGGTGCCCAATAAGATTTATAATTTGATACCTTTTTTAATCCCAAGCATATAATAATTCCAAAATAAACTCTAAGTTCAGTCTCTGTAACTAAAGAAAAGGTAGACCGGCGCGAACTAATTTTTTTATTAGTTAACCTCAATATATATATTACAATATCTTTAGAAAAGTAATAATCGAACACTTTCCAGCCTTGGTTTGCTGAAAAGAAAGACAGGGGTAAAACACCATCTTGAAAAAAAGGTTTCTGGATGTTCTCCTGTAAATTCTCGATCTCCAATCATTTATGTAATTTTTTTTTGTTGTTCTTTTATTCTTTTACTTTTTATTTTCTTGTTTATTATTTTATTATCGTTTAGCAAATCTATTTCGGATGTCAATAGCGTAGAATAGAGATCATCCTTTGACATGGAATGAATAAAGCAACCGATAAAAAAATATTAGAGATGCACTTAAAGAAATAAAAAAGTATTTTTTTAAACTGAATTATTTATTGATATTAGTTTGTTTATGTTTTTTTTACAATGCGTTATATTTCTGAAGATCTCGACTTCTCTGTGATTTGGCTAACTCACATGTATACCTTTTCGTTTTGCTTTGTAATATAAGATATCTATATATTCATTAAGTTCGATTTCCATAATTCATCTTTTAAGTCTTAATATGCGTTATAAATGATTTTTCTTTTTTTAATATGATATTATTGTAATTACTGGTTTACTCTTTACTTTAGAGATTCTTTTCTGAAAAGAAGATCACTTCCGTGTATCTTTAAAGATGCATTTTTCTAAAAAATGATTTTAAATGTGTATCTTTAAAGATACATTTTGCCAAAAAATGATTTTAAATGTGTATCTTTAAAGATAGACCTTCGCTCTAAGGGTTAACATCAAAATCGGCCAAGACGACAAAGATCATAAAAAAGATAAAAACAATAACATACGTTAGAAAGAATAAAAAAATGCCAATAGCATTAAAAAAATATAATGAGTATATGGGAGTCGATCGATCTTTGCGACCAAATGACCAAATACTATTCGTCTGCGAAAAAAGCATAGTTCTGGATAAGAAAGATCGCTTTTAATTTTTAGAAATTGCATTATATAATTCGTTTGTATTGTATTGTAAAAACATTAAAAAAATTACATTATTGAAATACAAAAGACAGATAACAAACATTCTGTTGTCTGTTTGGAGAAACGATAAGGGAAATAAAATGATAGAAGAAGAAGAAAAGTCGGCTGTTGTTTTTGAAAAACCAATATTAGATAAAGAAAAATAAGAATATATACACCTGTGACTTCTGGAAAAACCGATTATAAGCAAAAAAAACAGTTTAAATATACACACACCAAAAGGAAACTAAGAGAATTGTGACACGAACAGACATATAGTTTTGTGGTTTTCGCATAGGAAAGCGTTAAACGATGTTATAGGCATAATAAAGCTCTCAGACTCGTTTCGACCTATTGTGATACATGCAATATGTTCTTGTGCGTCAAGGAGTGTTTTCATAAGCATCATTTAAGTAAAAATTAAATTTTTTATAGTTTTTAGAACCTGTTTATGTAGTATAATTACAGTGTTTTCTACTGATTTATATGTTTTTAAAGGTGTTTTATACTATTCTAATCTTTTTTTTGACACTCTATAACAAGATTTAGATAAAAGACAACAACGCTGTTACTAGAGTATAAGTCAATATCAAACATTTTTAAATTTCGGTATGTTTTGTCTTTTTATATAAACTTATATTTACATTCTCTTTAGGATAAAATAAATTAATTATATTTTGATATAAATTCTCAAAGAAATGTCTCAATCCACATTAAAGTATCGACTGATAGTGAAAACGGCAAAGTGAAAGAAGTTAATGTCAAAATGGGGTAATAAATAGCATTGTTTTTTGTTTGTCAATTTTCTCTTTAATTGCTTTCAAATTTTAAGACATATCGTTTTTATTAATATTTATAAAGAAAATACAAAAAAAATTCGACTAAATAATTGAAAAAAAAATACTAAAATTATTAAAAAAAATGAAAAAATTAAAGAAAAAAAAAGATAAAAAAATGAAAGAAAAAAAACAAGAAAAACTCCTTTGGGAGGCAAAGGGTTAAGTCGGGTGATTTTTTTAGCAAATTTTTTCGAGTTCATATGAAGTCGGGTGATTTTTTGATCAAATTTTTTTGAATCCATATGAAGTCGAAGTGTGTGAAAGGGATAAATGAAAAAATGATACTATTAAATGCAAAAGAAGAAATATTATCGTAAAGTGGCACTATTAAACGAAAAATATTATAATAATCGTTATTTTTTAAAACAGTAATTTAATTACTTTGAAGAATATTGTATATGCTTTATATCTTTTTTTTCTTAAATTTTTTAATTAATTAAAAGTATCCAGAGCCGATTTTAAAAAAAAAAAATGTTAAGACCATGTCATACTTATTCTTCAAAACACATATTCTTGCCATTTCAATATTAATGATAACGGGTGTCACATTGTCCGCTTTACAAAGTACTGACATCGGCCAAAATACACTGAACATGGAAAATAAAAACACATTAAGTGATGTTGAATCAGAAGTCATTCTTTCGATGTTTTTTGCTGCTAATATTAATCCTTTCCTTCCATATTCGACTGATACTAGTTTATCTCCCTGTTTGTTATCAAATAATACTATCGAAAACACAGCTCAAGATCGTTTGGACGACATTTTAACAAATGATCTCGATATTAACTATACAAACCCCCCGGGCAATAGTGATGCCTTTTCTAATAATCTTTACCCGAGTGTGTTTAATAGCGAAGATGCTGGATCTTCAGCAGTTGGTGAGACAGGAGTAGTATTTGATGTGTTCTCTCAAAAAACAAGTAAAGCAAACATATCGAATATTGACAATATAAATATCTTGTCACACACCGCAGACGAGTTTGATTTTCAAACATCGTTAAACCACAATGCTTTCGATATTAATGATTTAGATCTGTCGTTTCTAGATGAAGAACATATGTTCAATGAGTTCGAGAAAAACATTGAATTTTCCGACTTAATACCGGCCGTTGTTGATACCAATTCTATATTCTGTGCTCTAAATCAGAAAGACTCAGCATCTGTTTTGGGCGGATCAGATGATTTTACTCAGAAGGTTAAAGAAGCGGCTTACTCTACGCAACAAAGTAATCAAGGTAAATCAAAGATAGACATTAATTTGAAAAATCACCTAAACGAAGGTGGAAACATAACCATCGCTCATTTAGCGCCGAACCAGAAAGAAAATTGTAATTATAATGTTGATGTATCATCAAAAGAACCTTTTTCTTTATTGGCTACTGATCTGCCTAACACTTGTGCAAATGGTATTAATAGCTATTGTAACGATTTCAATTGTATTAATAATAGACTTGGAAATAATAATGAGCTGTCTGAACAAGTCGGTACTAGCGAACCAGAACGGTTTTTTCCAACGAGACAATTATGGGAACAGGAGCTTGATTTTATTTGTGATAAAAACCCTAGGAAAAGAAGAAGACCAGCGTGTTCTGTTGATGAATATAATCCTTTAAAAAAAAATTGTACTGTTACGAGTAAACCTGAAATGCAACCCCTGTTCGCCAAAAAATGTATACCTGAGAAAACGGATAGACAAGTTTCTAAACAGGAACTAAATACTTTAGAGTCTAAATTGAATATATCGCAAAAAGAGTTGAGTAGTATTGATGGATTAACTGGTTTTTTTCAACCATATAAGATTCCAGAGGTAAATATAAAAGCTCTAGGTATAGGTTTGACAGAGAATCCACCCGTAGTCTTATCAAACAACAATCATCCTCAGAAAAGAGAAATTTTTATATCGAAAGACGGTAAAAAAGAAGAAACACCTGTAATTGGAGTTTCTGAGTTGTTTCAAAAAAGACCGTCAGTAAATAGTATTCAAGATATTCATTATTATAAATTAACTGAAAAACCATATAGAAATACAAAAGTGATTAAAGAAAAGTTTTATATTACTAAAGTTTTGTTGGAAGGAATTATATTCGAATCTTTTGGTTTGAACGATATTGATTTAAGCCAAATAAAAACTAGGGAAGAATATTTTTTTTCCTTTCTGAAAATTAACAAAATAAATATAGGAGAGTACATAGGAGAAAATAAAACGCCCGAAACCCATTTAAAACCTAATATCTCAATTTTCAAGTTGGAAGAAAAGAATTCTTGTTTGATTTTTGAGTATATCATTCAAAATATACCTTATTTTTTTGTTGATTGCTTTTTTGAACAAACAAATGGTATCATCGTTAAGTCAGTAATGCAACAGGTAAACAAACAATCACCTTTTTTATCTTCCTTAAATATATCTGTTGAGATCTCACAGTCAAACAGCTTTACTTTAAGAAGCTTGATTCCAAATTTATTATTGAAACATCAGGAGACAAATTTTTGTGGATATTTTTCTGAAATAATAAAACATTGGAATTTTACTATAAAATATTTTATTTCAGACGAAGCACAGGAAATCAAAACCGAAATGTTTAGTGGTTGGAAATCGTACGAGTACCCAGACGGCGTTGGGAAAACAAATCGCAATATATATGTTCGACATGCTTTAAAAAGACTAAAAGACTCTTGCATTCATGATAACATCTCAGATTTTGAAAATTTGAAGGAAGTTAAGTCTATTTTAATAAAATTCAGGGATCACATGGAGAAGATTTCTGAACTTGTGGGTGTTGGTTTTTCATCTATAATAGTTGAAATACGAAGAGCTTTGAAATTGTTTCAAGGACAAAGGTTAATAATTTTTACTAATAAAAATTACACCAAGGAAGATTGCGAGTTGTTGACTTTGTATTTTCTATTGTCGAAAAACTATGTCCATTTAGTAGAGTCTTTATTGCATATAAATGATACTTACTTGATAAAGTAAAGAAATATAAATTATGGAAAGTTATGAGATAATTAAAATTTGTTGATGCTGAATACTCTGACATACAAAATAACAACAAAAGTTTAGTGTCTGTATATATTGGATTCTGTTTTTGAATTAAACACTTTTGTTTTGTTTTTTTAATAAATTATCGCTCTGCTTTTTGTTATTCATAAGCTACTTATATAGAAAATATATGTGGCGTAATAATATTTCTCACTATAATCGGTTATTTTTATTAAGTCAAAATATTTTCTATTATAATTCTTATGAAGAGCCTCGTGTAATAATAAATTCTAATTATGTTTTTCTATATATAATTAATAAAAAATTTATTGTTACGATAATTGACATAATAAAATCTCTTAAATCAAATTTACATTATAATTTATATTTTTTATTATAAGTTAATTAGGTAATATTATTACACGAGCTTTTAATAAAGATATAATATAAAATATTTGAACTTAATAAAAATATCAGTTTATTTTGAGAATTATTATTTTATTACGACAACTCTCGTAATAATAACGTCAAGATTAACTCTCTTATGTGTTGTTGTTTTTATTTTTAATTATATATTGTCATTATTATTTTGGTGTTTATATAATTTAAAAAAGAGATTTTTTTTGCTTCAATTGCAAGTGAAGTTGTTAAAAACATTATTGTGAGATAAGCTCGTTTACAATCTTATGATGAAATTAATAAATTTTTAAAATGACGTCGTGTGAACAGATTTAAAACGAACATTCTCTAATTTTTTTTTATTAATAGTATGAATTTGAAAAATTGAAATCAAATTTGAACATTAAAAACTGAACTCGAAGAATTAAATTTTTAAAACTGCATTTAAGGATATCAACACGAAAAGCTGATCTAAAAGTTTGTACTTAAAAAAACGAATTCAAAACAAACGTAGCCAAACAACGAATTAAAAATGATCAAGGTGTCGCTTTTATAGGTTATAGAAGGATTGTTTTTGACATAAAGTGCAATAAATCCGCTTTTAGGGGCAATAAATATCATAAAACTCTGATAGAATGTATGAAAATTCTTTAAAGCAAACGTTTGGTTGTTTAATAATTTTTCATCGTCAAAGTTTAATTGATATCAAAATGTTCAAATTAAATAAAATACTAATTGATTACTTTTTTTTAATGATTTGTTTTAAACAAATGGCCGTATATTAATTAGAAAAGTTTTTATTAAATAAAATAAGCGGCGTTTTTTTTTAATTATTGAAAAACTGATATTTAGTAAGCGAAAACAACACAATGTATTTTAATCAGAAAAATCACGCAACAATATCTAAAAACAACTTGGTTTTTGGCTTACATAATACACTATATTGTGATTTATGCTTTAGAGTTGTAAATTTCAAAAAAATACAATGTTGAAATTTACTAAAAGTCGAAAGAACACAACTTACATAAGATAAATTTATCGATATAAAGCTTTCCCACTACCAATGTTGTTAAATTTACACTTTTTATGATTGAAACGTTTTCGTTAGCGTTATTTCGCTCGATAATTTACAAAATTGAATACTCAAATAAATATTCTCATTTATGAAACTCACACTTCCAATTGAATCAACGCAATAAAGTGTGTTAATCAAGTATCAGAATAAATAAACTTGAAAGTTTCAAAAACATTACAAGACAAGGTCTTTTGTTAAGTATTCTGTGTAACTAAAACACTGAAGAAAAAATATTGTACAGGGAAACATCAAATAACAAACGAAATATGTTTGATAAATTCTGCTTCGCCTTCAGCATCAGTCAATTTAACAGCTCTAATAAATATAATAGACGAGTGCTCGTCCTCTGATTCGCCTACAGGAGAATCGAGGACGATTCGACAGATATTAAAATGACGTCATTTTCCCCGATTCGCCAGGATACGAAAATAAAAAAATTAAATAATGTGTTAAGAGAGTAAAAAAGAACAAAAAGTGTTTGAATAAAATAATTTAATCGATTATAAAATCTACTGTGTTTTCGAGCAGAGCTAGATAAGACTCAATTTTTAATTTTTCAAAGTTTCTTACTAGTTGGTTTAATGTATATTCCTCCTTTAAATCAATCATGGGCAAAATAAGCCATTTGCCTGCTTCTATTTAAAGCAGTTGAACTCTTGCGTTTTTCTCTGCATCGCAGAGAAGCCTACAGAACCATGCAAGATTCGAGTGTGCCATTCCCAAATTGTGGTTAATAGTTTTATGAAAAGCTTCAGATACATTTGTGGTTCTAGCCACACATTCTTTTATTCTATCGAAGCATAATCAAAACTCAATCTCAAAATTTGATGGATAAGAATCTAGCGTAGTTTCAGCCAGTTTCCCTATAAATTGTTTTAAAAAATATTTTAGAAACGCGATTTTTCTTTTATCTCCCAAATCTTTTATAATGATACTGTGTTTTTCAAATGTTCTTTTTACTTCACATATAGGTATAAAGGCTAAAAAAAAGTGTTCTGAGAAAGTTTCTTATTTAGCCTTTTTTCTTATAATCTTGTGCTAAACCTTCTGCCTGAATTCTTCTCCAAAGGATCTGTCCTAAATGAAAATTGCATCCAAAAAACGAGAACTCTAGAAAGACCTGTTTTAAACTATTATAAAGCGCTCGCTCGAAGTCTAGAACTTTAGTCTGTTGGTGTAAATTGGTTAGTTCTCTTGAGTTTTTCAGAAGAAGTTATGTAATTTCTTTCATTTTTTGAGCTCAGTAAAATAAAGCACAAAGGGAAAAATTTTCCAAAAACCTCTCCGTATCTGTGACTAGCTGATAGAATGCGAAGGGGCTGATTTAAATGTCTCATCGATTGTACAAGCTGTGCATTTTAAAAGAAATCTTTTTTGAAACTCAGAAAAAAGACTAAAACCCTGTTTTCTTGTGATTCGCTTTCATCATATGAATCGAACCTAACGAAAACCTCCCCTCTAGGGTTTTTTCTTAATACCTCGGGAAGATCTAATTGTTTTGGAACAAAACCGGGTACTTCATTATTTCTTATCCGCCCTGTCAAGTTTAACATAACTTTTCGTTTCGATAAATTTAATACGCCCTGATTATCATACTCCTTCGTTATTTTTGTTATTATTTTTGAAGAACACAGCGAAGAGCTTTTTGCTAGTGTTTTTAATCTCGTGTTGCATATGTAGCTTTCTGCTATTGGTTTCTCTGCTTCATGGGATTTTTCGTATGTTTTACAACTTTGTCATCGGCAATGGTTGTAAGTCATGATCTGCATATTCTATTTACACAGCGCCAAAACCACTTCTTCTTTGCTCTTTGATTAAAAATTAAACACAAAGTCGCTGAAAATTCTTACTTCCCTGTCTCTTTTTGATTTTGCTTTCGTTATTTCTGGCATGACTTTTTCTAAACTATTTTTCATGTACTATTTCACTTCTGGCGAATCGGAGAAAAAGACTTCATTTTAATATCTGGCGAACCGTCCCCGATTCGCCTGTAGGCGAATCGAGAACAAGCCGTTTTCTTTTTGTGTTGTTTATTTGTTCTGATGTTTTTTATATCTTTATAAGTTCAACCGTACTATTCTTGCATCTTTGAACCTTTTAAAGTTTACGCGCGGTTTTCATATTTTATTTTGATTTATTAGATGGAGCAAACAAAGTTAATATTTTTGTTTGCTTTTCTAGCCTTTTTTTAAACATTTTTTATAATGAAATATTCTTTGTTTTTTAAATTATTTTTATCTTGTGTTTTTGTTCAATATATTTTTTTGCGTGCTTTTATGTTCTTGTTTTTTTGATATTATGTGTTTTTAACGATAACACTTTATTTTTTCACTTTTGGAAAGCATTTTATATTTTTTGTTATAATGACCCTTTTGACTTTTTTACGCAAGCCAATATATGGATCTTAACAAAAGTGTTTTTTAGTCGATCTATATTCGTTAAATTTATTTATTTTCGTTTACCTAAATAAAAAACAGGGTATTATGACTCAACTGAAGATACAGTTACATAATACTTTATCGTTTGAAAACAAATGCGCTAGATAATAGAGCCAAACGTGTTTTAATGTAGTTAATATGCGATCTGTATAGTAAATTTTTCGATATAATAATACACACAAGCCATGAAAATCATTGTTTTTTTTATAAAAAGCGAATATTCTACACTTTTGAAAAACATAGAGTCGATAATGCAAGTAAGTATTGATGCAAAAAAAATTGTTTAATATCAAAAACAAAAAACGTTTCTTATTAGTAAATTAATATTTTAATAAATACACTATATTATCAACCATCAATTGATAAGCCCTAATAGACATCGAAACGCATGTCAACTGCGTTATTTTATTATATTTATGTTTTTTGTATATTAGACAAATCATTTTAACAAGAACATTTAAGGCAAATAGAGCGCCTAAGTTTCGAAGTGAAACTAGAGGTAGTTTCCGAGTCAAAATTTTATTCTTTATTCAAATTAATTGAGAGAACACTATTGAAAAAACGATATTGGTTTTTTTAATCAAAATGTTTGTATTCTTCATTTAAAATTTTATCTCAGATTTTATCACTAAGCTTTTTGATACTTGCTCTGTATCTGTTCTCTTATATTTTTTTATTAAGCAAATTTCTATTATAAATTAATTAAACAAAAAGTGTTTAAGTAAAAAACAAGATTTTATGCAATTTTTCTTTTTTCAAATAAACTTTAAAACAACATAAACACAAATATGAGTGTCATTTATGTACTCGAAATCGAACTAAAAAAAACGAACAGATTTTATGAAAAAAAAGACTAAAAATGTCTAAACACAGTTTTTTTCGTCGAACGGTGCAACAGCGATAAATGAAACAAAATATTGATTGTCAATTACTAATTAAAATCAATCTTTGGTTAATTTATAGCTTGTTTTTAGTTAAATATTTTTACTTAATTAGTTTATAATAAAAACTCGCTTAATACAAATTATAACGAGAAGGGAGAGTAATACTAGGCAAGTGTCGACTTTTTTTTGTTAATATAAATAATATTTTTTAAGTAAAAAACCATTCTAGTTTCAAAAATTAACGAAATATAATTTTAAACTAGTTTCATTAAAAAACGAACAGGGAACTTTATTAAAAAAATAAATTTTTCATTAAAATTTTTATTTAAAATTTATTACGAAGCTCTTTTGATTAATTTAAAGATAGAAAAATTTTTAGGCTAAAAAAAAATTTCGAAGTTTACTCTCACGCCCACAAACATTACACTTATTGGTGAGTTTCTTTAGTAAATCTGTGATTTTTGATGTTTTTTTAATAAATTACTTTATTTATTACGATAATGTTCTTTATGAACAGTTTTTTTTACTTAAAACAGTTTAACATTAAACCTTTAAGCGAGTTTACATTGATAAAAGAGTTTTAAAAAAATTTCTATTATAATAACTTAGGCCACATAATTCTTACGATAGCAAAACTTAACGCTACGATCATACATATACGATCTGTTTTTAAAATTCAAGAGAACAAAATGTTCGACTTTCGAGCGAAAAAAAAAGCAAAATGTTTAATTGCTAAAAACACACAACATAAGATTTGAATTAAAATTGGATTCGGCACATATTTAATAAAATAAAATTAATACGATAAAGAACGTTTATTTTAGTAGTGTTTAGTCAAACGTGTACAGTTACATAGAGTATAATTGGTGTTTGTTTCAAATATACAAAATAATCGGCTGCTCGTCTGTGATGTGGTATATTCACTGCATAAAAACAAGCCGTTGTTATTTTAGAGAAAAACAGCTTGCTCGATAAAACACACCATAACTTCAACTGTATCTCTCAAACTCGTTGGTTAATTTGTGACTTTGGTGCGCAATTTTTCGGATTTTTACGCAAGGTTTTTTAAACTTTTTCAATTTTGTTATATTCTTGTTTTAGAGATTATCTTATAAAATAACGTTATATTCTGAGAGGCGAGAAAATCTTTTATTTTAAAAATGTAAGATCTAGGTAGAGAACATGACGCACTTTGAAAAGGTCTATAAAACATTTGCTAAATTATGTTATTTCTAGAACAACTGATTATATAGCTATTCGATAAAAAACAAAAGTATATTTCTATAAACTTTTCGTTATCTTTTCAATTTTAAATAACAATCTCGATATATACAACATTCTCTTTTTTATTTCTATTTTTTTATATTTAAATAAATATCGATGAACTAACTGACATAAAAAAAAAGCGTTTGATATTGACATTCTTAATTACTAAAAAAGCTATTTCGTGTTCCTCTTTGAGAAATATATTTATGAAAGTAACTACGATTATAAAAACAAACTGGTCGGCATAAAACAGTAGTTTACTGTATAATTAAAAAAAGGCTTTTGGGGTTATATTAACGAAATTCATTGAAATAACGAGATGTGAATACATTTTTTAGAAAATTTATTAAAAAGTTGTAGTTAAATTTATTTTGTGTACCACAAATGTTTATTTATTACTGTTTACAATATTCTTTTCATAACCCGAGATATTAAATGTCTTATATGTTTGCACTAAAAAACGAATGAGTTTTTCTGTGATGATTAAATTATGATCATCAACAAGATGCGATGGTGTCCTAATACAAGTATTTATTAAAATGCAATACACATCCTTATCACCAGTCTTTTCAAAAACATCGGAGTGTTTAGTTGAAATATTCCTGGCTGCTAAAACATCTTCATAAATAGAGACTAGCATACCAAACATGATATCATTATCGAACACATATTCTGTTGGATGTAACATCTCATCCGTAATATAAGAATATTTAAAGAATGTTATAAAATCATAATAAAACTCTCGAGTATTTTGTGCAGTGTAAACATTGAAATTAGAAGTAAAACACGGATACAGGCACGCACGTAGTTCTTCTATTGAATTTTTTGTATGATCAGAAATTATTTGTTCGAGTCTTTTTAATAAATAGCAGAAGTTGGGATCATGTGTTTTATCAGCTGCAAAATGTTTTGTTTCTATGTAATCTTTATATTTAACTTGAAACTGAACAGTCAGTTCATATGCGAGATGTTTCGCTTGAAAAAACTTAAAATCTCTCTCGGGTACGTATTCTCTTAATATCATATATTTTATTATTGAGAAATATTTATAGCAGAAAGGAATAAAATCATTGCATATTAGATGCTTTATTATGTTTTGTACTTCGTAAAACTTTTTTGAGCGATTGTTTCTAACAGAGATTTCAGAATTATAAAAGTCTTCGTAGTTTAGTTTCCATCCTTGCTTCCGCACAAAAAAATATTTAAGCATTAGATCTCGAAAACACTTTTCAAATTCCATTTCCATTTTAATACGTTGTTCTTGGATCTTAAAAAGACGATGCTCTTTTAAGTTTTCACGTGATCTTTGTAAATATTTCCATCTTGATGAAAGGAAATCTGATGAGAGCTGAGACATACAGTAGACTGTTTGAAGACCTTTGAGTAGCATGGGTTTATATACATCTCTTTTTTATATATGGATCAATATTCCTTTTTTAATTTTGGCTACATATTACAGTTCAATAAAGCAGTTCTTTTATCTTCTATTGCGTTTTTGTCTTTTATTTATATAATAAACATTGACTCTAGTGAATTATTTTGTATTTTTTCAAATATGTATAATTGTAATTATCTATATCGGTTATTATCGGTATGTTATTTTTACTAAAATACTTTTCACTTAAATGAATTCGATGAAATATTATTGCTATTTTGTGTTTTATAGTTGTATTGTTATTAATATAGTTGGTCAAATAAGCTAGAGACATTTCTAAAATCAAATTTTGTTAAATAAATCTGTTGACTTGATTTTTTTTAAAGTTTTGTGTCTAACTGAAGGAAGCTGTCGTGTGGGTTATGAACATTAACAAATTTTCATTTGTTCTATATTATTTGTATAGAAAATGTTTTTTTTTGCTTAAAATTTAATATAGAAGCCTTGCGTTATGATTGGTCCTATATTAAATTGATAGTAAAATAGTGTTTTTTAATTTTAATATAGGGACATTATAAAAAATAGAACTTTTTTTTTCTGTTTATATAAAATATAGAACTTTTTTATTCGATAAATATAAAATATAGAAAAAAATTTTTAATTTTCAGTATTTGATCTAAACCGAGATACTCTTAATATAGCTTCACATGGCTTTTCAAGAAACAATGTTAAACCTCCCGCTGAACAGGTAAGTCGAGATAGACTAAGAATATCTAGATTTAGATCAAATACTAAAAATTAAAAATTTTTTTTCTATATTTTATATTTACGGAAAAAAGAGTTCTATATTTTATATTTACCAAAAAAAAGTTCTATATTTTATATAAACGAAAAAAAAAAGTTTTATTTTTTATGTTTTCCCTTTAATATAAGACGAATCAAAACGGTTTAGGTCGTTATAATTCGTCCTAAACTAAAATCCATTTTTTTTTCATTATAATAGTATAAATTTAATATAGAACCAAATATAACGCCAGAGTTCTATATTAAATTTTGATCAAAAAATCATTTTTCATAGAAATAATATAGAACAAATGAAAATTTGGAATCGTTCATACCGCCATAAAGTTTTTTTTATTCGTTCTTAATTAATTTTAAATAGAATTTCATAAATTTAATATAATGCAAGTCATGTCGTTATATATGGAGGAGTTTAAAAATAAAAATCTAAAAGAGTAGAGAAAGAAAAAAAATTTTAAAAAAAAATACGAGAAAGGCTGTGTGTGGGGGGAGGAAAATAAAAATTTTAACAAAAACGCAAAAAAATAAAAAGAGATAAATTTTTTTAGTAGAAGTGTATTTTTTTAAAAAATGAAAGAATAATGTTTATTATCGATTTAAGGTGTTAAAACAGGAACGCGAAGTTCAAATTTCGTAGCAAATGTGTTATGAACATTAATATACTCACTATTTCTAAAAGCTTTTTTGAGTCGAAAGTGTAATGTATATACGCCTATTATCTCATACGTTCTCTCGAAATAATAGCTTTCCAGAGGCCTTATCTCTTAGCAAATATGGAATTAAATTTCCGTGTGTCGATTACAAAGTCTTCGATCCACAGAGTTTATGTGAACATTCTTCCATTATATTCGGTCATGTTGCGCTTCAATGTATTTTAGATAACTGTCCCAAAATTGTTGAACTTCGAAGTGGCGGGCAAAATCCCTCCAATTATGACCCTTTCAATTGTATCCGTGAAACAAACGAAAGAGAAGAGTTTTGTCGCTTTATGTCGACTTGTATTATATTGATAAAGATATGTGAGAGTTAATCAATATACGATATGTTTCTATCATCTAATTTTTTCTTATACGCAATTTTATTGTTCGATTAAATCTTTCAATCTGGCCTTGAGTTTGTGGCCTGTTTGAAGCATATTGTCGGTCTTCTGTCTCGAAAGATAACAAAAACTTCTTAATACACAGGGTAGTAAATTCCCTCATCGATTTCACTATTAAAAATGCGCCAGGGCCTCTCTACGTAAAAAATATTCTTAAGAATGTGTAATACCTAGTCAGTATTCTTTCTCACACTCGGATATACAAAGGCAAACTTGAAAAATGAGTCTATAAAATCAAAAACATATCTATTCCAATCGTTAGGATTCGCGTATTTCGTTAAATTAACCGTGTCGTCATGAGACGCGCGCTAATATAACTTGAAAAAATGGGAGTTAATAGAACAAAGAGGATAATTACTGTTTCTCGGTTATAAATCACGCAACCTTGCACAAACATCATGGTGTTTTTAAAAAAAACATATCAACATAGTTTTTAAACAACTGTCCCCGCAACGCATTCATTCCTATATGAACTGAAGAATGAAAACACTCATCGATCTTTTTACTTGCCCTTTTCTCGAAGCTACAAAAATATATCTTTTTCGTCTCACCAGCGACTACAAACAACACTTCATTCTGTATTACAAAACACTTCCCTTTTTTTTTAATTTTTTTCTTTCAGCGAAATCAAGGTTAGTCGATACGTGGTCTGGGCCAAATGCGGTTATAGCCCCCCCTTTTTTGCTCTAAAAAAAACAACCCCTCATGTGGACGAGAAAGAAAGTTGAAGATGAATGCATTTCGGTGGTTGGATGTTTCAATCTATGCGTTAAAATGGGTCTTATCGCATGAAAAAGGTTTTGTAAGGTTTGTAGAAAGATGATGGTTTTAGGGGAGTTGAAAACTGGGGATGGTCTACAGTGGCGTTGTTTAAAAAAAAAATGTGCTAAAAAGGAAATTAGTGTTCGAAAAGGGTCTATTTTCGAAGGTGTTCATTTACCTTTAAAGAAAATAATTTTGATACTTTACATGTGGTCGAGGGATGCCCCAGTAAAAGAAATAAAACACGAATTAAAAGTCGGAAAAGATGGTGTCAATACTGTTTTAAAGATTTTACGTTTGAATTTGTGCGAAAAAAAAAGACTAAAATTGGGGGCCGAGGTTGTTTGGTTGA
>SBJP01000363.1:0-16553 GCA_014805705.1 Cucumispora dikerogammari | reverse complement strand
AAAATATATGGTGTTATATTGTAATTCATAAATAAAAACTTTTTCTTTTAAACACGTTCGTTTTTTTTAAATGCCGAAAATGCCGAAAACACTTTTTTTAGGGGGCTTTAAATGCCAGTTTTCGGCGCCAATTCGGGTTGCCCTAGTAATTAGTGACTAAACACTTTTTTTCTTTAACAGTGTTGCGCTCTTAGACGCAAAAACTTCGTTTGTCACTTTTGATTTCTTTTTAATTTTTTGTCTTTTCATTAAATCAATAGGTTAGTTCGTTTTAGTTGAGTTTGAAATGCAGAAACGAGCCAATATGTGTTTTTTAGTTCGCTTAAAATTAAGTTTTGAAAACTAATATATAATGTCTCAAATTTTACTCAAATTTTTTTTAACTAGAATTATAGTAAATTTCAAATATTTAAGATTATAGTGTAAAATACTTAATTAAAATTATGATAAGGAATACTAGGCAAGTATTGAGGTTTTTTACGCAAAATTTTTCTATGAAATAAAGATTGTTGTACTTATCATTACATAATAATGTCTTTGAAACTAAATGCCAGTTTCAGATATAAATGAGGAAGGCCTGTATGTCCCCATAGTGTATATATTCTTGTAATATAGAATTTGTTTGTATCTTTGATTATAGGAAAAAAAAATGTTTTCTTTTTTATTCATCAAATAAAGGATTGCCCCATAGTTTAATAAATTCAATATATATATTTTAATAATTTTCTAAAAAAAACCTAACTAACTTTCCATATAATTTACAACTTTTTTCAAACTTAACAAACAGTCTTTTATAATAAAACTACGAAATTATATGAGAGGATTGTTAAATTATGTGAGAAAGTTATTGATTTATATAGGAGAGTTGTTAATTTGTGTGGAAACATTGTAAGTATACAATGGGAAAATATTCAATTGAAGACAATATCTTAGACACTGAAGCCTTATCTGTGAAAGATCAAAGAAATAGGTGTTCGGCTATCTTCTGATATTGTAATCTAAACATTTGTTTTTAGACTAAACTGTAAATTTTTTAAATCTTTGAGTACAATCACATATGTAGAAAGTGCTTTTGCAATGTTAAAAACGGCGTTGCGATAAAACTGTACGCTTAAGAATTATAGTTTTAAAAATTTATTTATGTAATAATATTATAATGTTAAATTTGTTTAGATTTAACAGAAATTTGAACTTTTTTGAACATTTTTTTTAACTTTTGAGTGTGTTTTAACAATATTGCAATTTAAACGTTGTTCGCGGCTTTTTAGTTATCTTAATGAAACTGTTTTTAAAAAAAATTTTCGAGACTATCTTCAAGTGTTTTTTTAAATTAACTTTAAGCGTGTTTTCTTTAACCAATTCTCTGTTTGAATTTTTTTAGTTTAATAAAAAAGCTACAAATTTAAAAATATTTTTGCAAACATTCTGGGTCCAAAAACAAAAAAAAACTAACTGGTAAACAACCTGTATTCTATATCATATAAAAACACAATAAGATTTTACTAAAAGAAAATAAGTAAAAGATTTAAACACTTTACACACTGATCATTTGGATATAAAATTGATTATGTATTTTATTTTTTTTTAAAGTAAAAACACAATAAACATTTTTGAAAACAGTATATTAGATAAAACCTATAGATTTAAAAGAATGATAAAAATTAACAGCGAAATAGTATTCATTTTGAGTTGAATTTTTTTAGTTTTTGTAAAATTGAGCCAGTATATGAAATCTGCTATAAACATCAATAACATTTATCTAAAAAAAACTTTTTCTCGTAGTTTATATTTTCGAATAGTTTTCAAAACCAAAGAATATACTTTAACCGACTCGATGAGTTTTTATATATATTTACAACTTTTAGTTCGTTAAATCAAACGAGGATTTCTTAGATTCAAACAAAATAAGAGTTCTGTTGAATGTTGGATCTAGTAAAGACATTTACTAATTGGTTTATAATGAAAGCTAACAAAGCTACGACATTCGATTATAATGAACTTTATAAGAAACCAAGATGCCGAAAATCGCGTTTTTAGTGTTATAGCAATTCATCACAGATCTGATAAAGCAAACATAAAAATTCAAATTTGAAAACTGAACTAGAAAACCAAATTTTAAGTTTAGAACTATAAAACGTAACTTGAAAAATCGAAACTGAAAAACCCATCTGCTTTCTAACTTAAATTAGACTTGAAAAACATATTCTAGAAACTAATATAAACACAAGAAACAGAAAGTTGTAGTGCGTTGACCAACATGAAACTTCAAATTTGTAAGACCGAAGTGAAAGCTCAAACTTAAAACCACATATCCGCTTACATATATGAAAAAATGAACTTTTAAAATACATGTCTTAAAGTAACAAGTTTTTTTAATTTTAAGCCGGTTTTCGATTTGTCTTTTCAAAACTTACTTATAAATTTTTTTTAAAACTAGGTTTTTTATATTTGATTTTTAATGGTCGTTTTTATAGATAATGATATTCAGTTTTTAGATTCGTTTTTTTGTCAGATCCGTTTTTTAAGTCTTTTTTTAACTTCGGTTCTTTAACATCGGTTCTTTAAGTTCGTCTCTTTATGTTTGCTTTTTTTTCAAGTTCCTACTTTACGATTTGAATTTTAGAGTTTCGTATTTTAACGCGCGAGTTCGATTGTTATAACGTGTACAGCTTTTTAGTTGATATTTTTGATTTAATACGCTGTTCATTGTATTCCAAAGCTGTATTACTCACAGTAGTTGTAAATGAACGTTGTGAGTTTACTTCTCTACATACGACATCCATCAAAACTATGTTTTTGTTTGACTGCGCGGTTTTTTTCGACTGATTAAGCGATTTTTGAAAGTCCCATATATAATACTTTTGCAGTGAAATGTTTAATTGACATTAATAGATTTTTTTTAATTAACTTTTAGGTCGTTTTTTACTAATTATCTTATAGCGTGTTTTCCCAAATTCTAATTAACTTTTAGTTTAGTAAAGAAAATGAATTGTATAAGTACCGATCACATAAAAAAAACACACGGCTCGACTATTGTTCTAATTAAAGTTTAAATAATCTATAAGATAGTTACCGTTTTTTTTCATTTTTAATAAGTTTATCAAATAAAACACACACATTTTATTAAAAAACATCTTACGTACAGTGTTGCGTCTTCCCTTGAGCCAAAACCAGTTTTATTTACAACTAATATTAATGACCACTACTAGTCACTTTGTTTTTGTTTTTCTTGACAGAAATTGTTATTTTTTATTTTAAGGCTTTTTAACGAATTAATAAGTTCTTATAATATTTATGAAAACGTTCTCTTTCTAGGCGATTATCTAATCGACTCGAAAAGTAATTTATATCCTAAAATAATTAGTTTCTTAAAACTGAATTTTTTCAGTTCAATAAATCGACTTTGTTTATAACAGAATAAAGGTCTATTCTCACACCAAACATTCCTCTAGCACTGAATCGTTTAGCAAACAGAAAAATCTTGTAATAACGTGATATCAGATTTATATTTTATTTAAAACCAGGTTTGTAAAAATATAACGTTTTGTGTTATAAAATGAACGTGCCTCTATTATATATTTTGATCTGGTTTTTGTTACATAGAAGTTTTTAAGTTAAAAATATATAATGAAAATACAAAGAGAAAAAAAGCAAAAAGATCAGTTTGATTTTTTAAAGAAAAACAAGCCTGTATTTTAATAAAATTACTTAAATATGAAAACAAAAAAGCGTTAATTTAATAACATCAAAACCGGTGTTTTATATAAAGATATGTTAATTTTTATAAAAAATAGAGTAGAAGTGTTTAAAAGATATCAATTTTACTTTAAAAAAACATAAAGAGAATGCTCGGGTGTCAATCAAAATTTGAATAAAAAACGATATTTTTTTTTGGGTACACGTTTTTCGTTATCGAAAATCTCAAAACATAGAAAACTTTTATTAAAGTGAGATTGTGCACCTGTTTATTTACAAATAAATGTGTGGATGCATTTATTTTTGACCAGCTTGCAAAGAGAAACCTCACCTAGAAACAAATAAAAGTTTTACTAATCAAGTTTAATATCGAAGAAAAGTTTTTTTATTAAGAACTTTATTTTTTTTTTGCATGAGCTTTTTCAACATAACAAAACACAAATAGAGAGCACAATGCAAGACTTTTGGCTGAAATATCGTTAAGTTTGCTTAAAAAAGTTTTATTTCTTGTCCTGAAGTTTTTTTGTGTTTGATTAGATTTTCAAAGTCGATTATTACATTAAAAATAATGGAATTATCCAAACGAATTAAAAACGAAAGAATTATATAAGACCTGTTTTATTAACAGAATATTTTTATTATATTCGCTTGATTTGGCTGATCTTATAGTAGATTTTACATAGAGATTGTTTTTTCTTTAGCAATACGTGTATGTGAATTATTTCTATGTGTTTATTTTGTTTTGACACGGACAAAAGTTTTATTTGAAAGGAAATATTGCTTCATAAGCGACTTTCTTGCTTAGAGAATGTGTGTTCCTCAGTATATATACTCTATTATAAATGACTCAGTATAAGTTTCGTTTGCTATGTTTCATTAATCTCTTCTGATTGGTTTTGTGTAATTGATTGATTTATGCCTCTTGTTTGTCTAATGTTATCTTTTTTAAGTTTAGGGTTTGCTTTGAGTTGCTTATTTTTAATATTTATAAAACAATTTCTTGTTTTTATTTATCTCCTTCTTTTTTCAAATTTTCTTGTCTTTTTTTGCGTCGTCTCTGACCTGAACGTTTATTTTGTCTAGACTGTTCTTGTTGCCTATCTACTTCTTGTTGTTTTTGCAAATTTTCTTGACTTTGCAAGGTTTCTTGTTCTGTCTTTTGATCTATATCTGACTCAATTTGTTGTATTTCATCGATCGTTTGCTCTAGTTTGATTGCTTGTTCTGTGTAGATTGTCTGTCCCGGAAGAGCCGTTTTCTCTGAATTGGTTGCTTGCTCTGTGTTAATTACTTGATCGGTATTGTTTGTTTGGTCGGAAGTGTTTTTTTGCTCGGAACAGTTTGTTAGCTTCGGATTAGTTGCTTGCTCAAATTTACTTGCTTGATCGAGATTTGTTGTTTGCTTGGGATTGTTTTCTAGCTCGATATTTATCACTTGCCCTAGATTGTTCGATTGTTCAAGATCTTCAATTAGTTTATTATACCATATACGATCCAAGTCTCGAGCAAGCTCTCTCTCAGTATCTGTTTTTATAGTTATATTCTCTTTTGTTTTGTCATATTCATTATTTGGTGTTTGATTAGAAAAATTACTTTTGTTTTTTAAGAACAATCTATAAAAAGTATATTGCTCCTGATATTTTTGCGCTAATTCTCTTATATGCACTTCATATTTCATACGGTTTTCTCCGTAATTTGAAAACTTAAGAACATGTTTTGTTTTCGTATCTATACAAAGATTAAAAACTTCATTAACTTTAGAAAAAACTTCGGTGTCTAAAAATAAACCAATTACAATGGTTACCAATGACTCTTCCTTGGGTATGGAGCTAGCTTGATAATTGACTATTTGCAGACCTCGTTCGCCGACATAAAAAAAATATCCGGGTGTTAGGGTTAAAAGTCCGTGAAGTTCGTGTTGATTGTTGGCTGGGTTTAATACAATTAAAAGATAGCCGTTTTCTAAAAAACCTATTTTCGTTCCATCCTTTTTTATATATACACCACGCCCCTCTTCAAATATCAAAGAGCTTTCACATAACTTATTATTTGATTCATTAAATTTTTTAATAAAATGAATGTTTTCATCAATCACAGAAACAGACTCCTCAATAGTTTCAATGTAAAATATAATTGTATCAGCACGACTTTCATCTGAACTTTTGTCTGGATCTGTATGAGAATTGCAATTCCCTTGATGTATTTTATCTACTCTGGCCTTTGAAGTTAGAGATTCTCTTGTATCAACAAGATCGTACTTGATAACGCTTCCCGTTGGTTTATCTTGGACGTTTTCAGCTGATTTAATTAAATGAAATCTTATAAAACCAAGCAAAGTGTTAATATACATGGTGTCTTTTTTGATAAAACAATACATAATATAATGTTATCATAAAAAAACTTCTAAAACGAATAAACAGCGTCTTTCATTATAAAACTCGAGAGAAATTATTTGCTTAGAAAAACATTAGACAGAAAAAATCAATTGTTTTTGATTAAAAAAATATTATATAAAAAGATTTTAGTATTTATACACACTGTTTCAGAAGAATTTAATTAAAAAAATTACTAAAAATTAATTAAACAAAAATTTTCGCTATTTTTTAATAAATAAAAATTTCCACTATATTTAATTAAAGAAAATTCTCCACTATAATCCAAATAAAAGAAATTTCATTGTATTTTAATTAACCCCTTTACGTTTCGCCCATTTTTTCAATAAAAAAAATATAAAAAAGCAACATGTTTTTTTATTGAGATTTGGTTTTTTAAATAATTTTTTTTTCAAAAATAATAAAATATTTTTTTAGATATTCTATATTCGAAAAAAAAACATGAAATATATTTTTATCATTTATAGATATTGAAAACAACAATAAGACTACTATTCAAAGCATACTCGATAATTTATAAATATAAACATATCTATCCTGTTTACTGTAATGTATAACCAATCACCAAAACACAGATAGAAACTTAAATAGCTCTGCGATTGTCAAAAAATAAAGCGTTTCGTTTCTGATATTTTTTTATCAAATAAGTTGTTTTTTGTATTTATTATATTGATCTATGTATTGTCGAGTAATGTAAATTAGTATTTGCTAAAGAACTCGAAGAGACTCTTTTTTTCTATTATCACAGAAAAAAAACGTTTTGATTACATTATATGGTTAATAAAAAATATTCTATAATTCGGATCTGAACATCAACTGGTTTCTTAGTTTCTTTTCTGAAAAAAACTTTGTATAGAGAAAATACGTGCCATTAGCGAGCAGTGAACAATATAAACGCGAAAATGTTTGTCTTTTTTTTATGTGAGAAATAAGAATAAGCATTTAGTAGTCATATCGACCAACATTCAATACGTTTCTGTTGTGGTCTGTTATTAGGTTCAGATTGTTAGGTTTGATTTTTCAGACTAAGTATTTCAGATTTCTTTTCTCAAGTTTGGTTTTTTAAGTTCAGTTTTTAAAGTGCAGTTTTTTAGGTTTAGTTTCTTAGTTTCCAATTTTTTGTTTAGTTTTCAAAGTTCTTATTTTCAAGTTTAATTTTTTAGATTCGATTGTTCAGATTTGGTTTTGAATTTCAATTTTCAAGTTTGGAACTCAGATGCGGTTGTTTAAGTAAAGTGTTTTAACAAAGAAAGTAATATACAAATGTGACTTTGAGTATATTTTTGAGCTATTTTTTTAGATTGAGACAGTTGCGGGATCCCAACGATACTTGTTTTTTTTTGTCTTCTTTACAATAAATATACACATTGTGTCCTTCAAGTATGACCTATAAGACGCCACTATACGAAGCCGAAACAGAATAATGTTTTGTAATGTCGATTGTATTCGTCATTTAAATAAAATGTTAATTCCATAACGACGTCTGTAGCCGTCAAACGAGTAAAAAGTGTTTTCGTAATGACAGCTGTATCCAACGCAGAGTAAAAAATACGATTCTATAATGTCGGATGTGGTCGTCTTTGTTCTGAAATGACAATTCTATAATTACAGCTGTTGCCGTCACTGAGCGTGCAAGAGTTAAGGTGCACTTTTCCTTATATTTCAATTAAATAAAAATTACAAAAAAATTCAATTAAAAAAACTACACTATATTTTATAATTAAAAAGTCTTACACTATAGTTTAATTCTGAAATTTAAAATAATTAAAAAACAACTAAGAAACACTAATCACACCAATCTTGAACAAACAAAAAACTATTTTTTTTTCGAGTAATCATTACGAAAAAAAAACTCAAAAACTTCAATTATAATCTTAGATGCTTCTTTCAGATGGTCGTTTTTGTATTTAAAGTTTTCAAAAAACTTTTTTTTTATCATTTATACCACAACCAAAGATACAAAAGCGCGTGTTTACATCATCTAACAATAAAAAATTGAATACATTTTATAAAATATCTTATTTTATACTTAGGCAAAACAATCTTAATAAAATACTAATAGAAAACCCAATGAAGAGAAAACTATAAAAAGTCAAAAACACCTATTTTTGTAAAATATATATCGTATAAAACAGAACGCCCGTTTTATCATGAAACAACAAAACTATAAAATATTAAATAACTATTGGTTTAGTGTTTACATCAGGCGTTATTTTTATAGACTATGTATTTTAACTCAAATATATTAAAAAAAAAGGTTTTCATAACTCAATAAGATAATAAGATAATATGAAAATATTTTAAATATTTTTAACTAATATATTAAAATGAAAGTGTAGTATATAACTAAAAATATACTCACAAGTATCAATAAATAAAAACCGCTGTACGTTTTTTTAGTTTCGATGCAACCTTTGATGAAACTTATCATTTAAAATTATTAATAAACAGAAAAAAATAAAAACAAAAGTAAATTAAACAAAAGCGTTTGTTTTTTTATTGAAAGAAAAATGTTACATATCACAGACTACACACCCCCTCTCTCTAAAAAATTAACTATATTAAATAAATAAAAAAAACATTTTCCCCTTCGAAATCGAGCAGTCTCCTGTAAAATATTACTATATAAAATACAAGCTTGGCCGCGTAGCCATAATGTGTGTGTATATGTATTCTTCAATAAAGAAAAATTTAATGGAACAGAAAAATATTTTTTAGTAAAATTATAATAAAAATATACAGGGGAGGTCTGTGGTGTAAAAAAATAGGTTCTGTGGTGTCTGACAGAATTAATAATCTAATTATATAAAGTATTTGTTTTTTTATAACTTATATGTTTTTTTCGAAACAGAAATGTTTTTGTTTTTAAATTAATTCTGTTCTGATAATAATAAGTAGCCGATAACGAAAAAATAAAGGTTTATAAAAAAATAAATGTCTTGTGTTAAATTTATATATTTAAACAACGTATATATTTAAAAAAAGAAAATAATTTCTTAGGGTAATAAGTAATATATATATGGTCTTTAGTAGAAAGCTTTTTTTATGCGCATTATAAAAAGAAAATATTCATAGCATAAATGTTTATGCGAACAAAAAAGCTGATTTCCTTATTAAACCACAAACACACCAAAATTTAAAAAAACCTTCCAAAAAACAAACCGATTAAATTAAAACAACCCCCAAATAGTTCCAATAGCCCAATTATAAACCAATCCCCAAACCCCATTAATAACACCATACTTAATTCCATACCAAATCCCAAATTTAAGATATGAAAACGCATAACCCATAACCATATTTAATAAAACGTTTCTACTTATTAATTTACTAACTAAATAAGTTATTATAGTCGCTTGAGTATTTAAAGAAGCGCCTCTTATTATTTCCAATATATCGAATTTATTAGTTTCAGTTTTTTTTTCATTTTCCTTATCTATATTTTTAATAAACACTGAAGAAGTACAAATGTTGTAAAATAAAGAAGTAGAGAAATTTATTAAAAACGTGTTTCCAATATCGTACATTTCTTTATGAAAAGTCATTATATCCATAGGGTAATATTTTTCTTAATTGTATTTTTTTAACCAAAAATAAAAGCTGTAAAAATTGAATATATAAATATTTCTTTATGAAAAAGTTATTATATGCATAGAATCATATTTTCCTAATGAAAATAAAGACTGAATATATAAATATTTCTTTATGAAAAAGTTATTATATTTATAGAATAATATTTTATTAATAAAAATAAAGGCTGAATATATAGAATTAAACAAAAAAGGAAATAATGCAAAAAAAAACGCATGAATGCAGAAGACATAACTGTATATTTGAATTTAATTCCGCATATAAACCAAACGATAATAACATTAGAAACTTTACATAATATATCCTTAATGCCTGTCCATAATAAAACTCTTTATATTATTTACACTATAAATTTATTAAAAAAAGAAAAAAACTTTAGTTTGTTAAATGAAATATATTCTAATATTCACACGTTTAATCCCAGCTTATTTGAATGTATAATTAACTCTATAGACTCCAAAATGCCATTAAATATTTCAACTGTCGGCAAATTATTAGAATTCGTTGGACAAATAATGAAACAAGGTTTTAAATATGAATCTTTATTATTATTAGAAATATTAAATAAGATTGATACTACCAATATGGAAGTATATGTATATTTATATGATTTATTTATAGAGGGATTATATTACGAATCGGCTTTAAAATGTTTAATTACCTTCCAGAAATATAATTATGTTTTTTTTCTTGAAGACATAAATGATATTGAGTATTTAAAGCATAATTCTTTTAAGAACGAAATCAACTTTAATAAATTTTTCGATGATTCTGTTAATTTAATTGAAAATTTACGTGAATTCGATTTTGAAAATTTAATTAATTTTTCTGATGTCTCCATTAAAGCAGACGGGATTAATATTGAAAGAAATAAACATAATGATGACCCACGTGTAACTAATATTAATGACTCTCACATAACTAATATTAATGACCCACGTGTAACTAATAATAATGACTCTCACGTAACTAATAATAATGACTCTCACGTAACTAATATTAACGACCCACGTGCAACTAATAATAATGACAATAGTTTAAAAACACAACACTTAGTTAATATCAATGAAGATAGTCCTGATATAATTAATGAAAGAAATTTTTTGAAAAAAATATCGGAAAACCAAAAAAATTTTATAAAATTTTATAATTCCAATAAAGGAAAAATCATTAGAACCGACAAATATATACAAGACTTTATAAAGCATGATATTAAATTTGAAAAAGATGAGGATATAATTAGAATTTTGGGGTATAAATATGAAAACCTGAAAATAAAAGTTGATAATCAAATACAAAATATAACTAAAGAATATAGAAAAAATGTTGAAGTTTTTGCTTTAAAACCAACCGAAAACCTAAAAAAACTACCAATTACAGAATCAAAAAATATTAAAACAAAAAATATAATCGGGAAAGATTATTTTTCTGAAGATTATCATAAATTTAGAGTCTATTTAAAAAATACTGTAAATCCGAATGGCATTGATGATTTTGAAGGGTTTGAAAAAAGAGTTGAAAAATATAATGAAGCTATTAAAATTGAAGAAGATAAGGTTTCCTCGTTGAAAAAATTTTTGATTTTACATTCAAAAGATATATTAGATGATATTGAAAAATTGAAAGTAAAAGGTGACTTGCCTAAAGCGAGTACTGAAGGTCTAAAACAAACAGAAAAACAAGATATGACGATTGATGTGCCGAATTTACAAAACTTAAATATTCAGGAAACTCTTTCAAAAACAGAACCTGGTTCTTGGAGAAATTCTCCAAGAACTGAATCTTCATGGCGTAAGAGGGAAGATATTGAGAAACCCGTGGTTGAAATTAAAGAAACCCCTCGTGCAAGTACAGGGTCGTGGAGGATTCCCTCCAAGGCTGATTTTTCACCAAAAGTAGAAAAAAGTACGGAAGGACGGTCCTGGAATAACAACACTCAGCGCGAAAGACAAATAAAAAAGGCATCAAATTCAACAACAGGAGATTGGAGACGCAAACCAAAAGAAGAAGTTTTGGAAAAAGAACCCACATATATAAATCAAAAAAGTATGGTTTTTAGCACCAACTTTAACGCAGAATTTAAAAATCAAACGAAAGAGCAGCAAATAAGTTTCGAACATAAACCAAAAACAAGTTTATTCAATACAGAAACAAACACACAAGCTGATCATGAAAGAGACAAAAACGCAAAGAACATTTCACAAAGAAAAAAAGACTTTTTGAAGAGTAAACCCAATAATGATAAACCGAGTAGTGGTTCATGGAGAAAATAAATTACTTTTCTTTCATTAATATTTTATTTCTTTCGTTTTTCGGATGTGTGTTTTCTTTTTTTTGTTTTCTCTCTTTTTTTTGGACGTTTCTGTCTATATTTTATGATAAACACAGAGATCCAAAAAGTTATTTGAAATTTTCATTTAAGACAATAAATTTATACAATTTTTTCTTTAATTAAAAAATAACTTTCAAAATATCAACTTTTTTTTCTTTACTACCGTTATATGAAATAGCAACGTTTATATATATTATATTATAAATTGAGTGTGTTCTATTCTTCCTTCTTATCAGAGCCAACTTGATAAATTGTTTACTTAAAGTTACTTAAAAAAAAAACTTAGACTTTTTTAAATTTCATTTATTTTTTATTTATTAGAAAAAATGTTTATGTACGGAAATGTTATAAACTTATATTACAGAAAAAAAACGTTTGTGCCCACGACGTATCGTGTAATTTATATAATTAAAAAGTAAAACAATTTAAGTTAAATCTAATTCCAGTTTAACAGTTACCTTTGACAAACATTTAATAATGTTTTTATCTTAATATTTGCGTCAAAAAAAAAAGAAATTTTCATATTAAAAACATGTTCAGGTTCAACAGACAATATTTTTTTAGGTGTTTTTTTAAAGTTATCTTTGTTTATAGATATATAATTATGTAATTATATAAGTTCGTCGTTACATTGATACGATTGTTACTGTCTGTTTAGTTTAAATATTTTATGTAATGGCAAGCTAAGCTAGGGGTCCCCTGACAGTATATCAAGAAATAAAATAGAAAAAAACATTAAAACACTTCTCTTATATTTAAACTTAAACAAGAGATCATACATAAATAGATTTAAACAAAATTTTAATTAAATAATATATTTTTTTCTCAAACTATAACAATATTTTACAAAATTTATATATGAAAACTGAAAAAAAAAACTATAATATTATTTATCAAAAATATGTTTAAAAACAAAACGAAAAAGATTTTCTGTTTTACACATTAATTTATAAAATATGTCATTTTTCAGTATAAAATTAACAATTGGAACTTACACTATACATTATATAACTAGAAATTTAATTGAACAAAAAATGAAATAAAAAAAAAAGTTTTTTGAATTTAATATATAAGTTTGATTTTCTTTTAATCTTTTGATTTAAAAAAGTTTTTTGATTAAAATTTACGTTTCAGGTTCAATTTTGAATTGTCTTGATTTTAACTGGAAAACTTTATAAACTCAAATGTTATTTTTTGTGAAGTTTATGTTTTTTTTAAATTTGTAATGTCATTGTTTGTAAAAAGATTTATTGAAAAAAAATTGTAAATCTTTAATTATTATATTTCAGGGTTTATTTTTTTGGCTTCGATTTCATTAAAACCTGACAAACTATTTTATTTTTATTATATAAAGCATAATCTTTCGTAAATAGTTTTTTAAAATAAAAAACAGTTTTGACACAAATATTGTATTTTTCTTCCCTTCATTATCTCTACTTTATAGCCTTAAGGTATTTTTATATTTGATAGTTTTAATGCTTGAAATTTCATCCCCAATATTAATTAATATATACAAATAATTCGTAATAAGTTTAGATTATAAAAATAAAAAATGTTTTTAATTGTCCTTTACTCTAGCAACAATAGCCACCCTTATACTGTTCTTCTTGTCTCATACTTTCGTAAACATCCATATCTTTTCTTTTAATTACTTCCGGTTCTTCAGTATAAATCAAATAAAGCATCTCCATTATTTTTTGTATTAAGATAGTAAATGTTGATAGAAATATCAACGTAATTATCGCGTAATATATTGGTAGCGTATTGAAAGCACCGAAATTTTTTATGTTATCGGTATCCACAACTAATCGAGCTGATGATGATACATCAGTTTGGTTTGTTGCTGTAGTTGATACTGGGAATTTAGTATCAGTTAACATCTTTTTCAAATAGATGAAGCGTGTTCCTAAACCTAATATACATATTAAATACACAACAACCAATAATATCAATAGCGCAGTCGTCTGGCCAGTCACTAAAGTTGTCAAAAAACCTGTCCGAATATCAAAAAGTACTGATTTCATAGCTACTGACAATTTACATCCACGAAGAGCTACAACTGTCATTGCCCAAGATGTTAAAAAACGTAGAAAATCTTCTAAAAACGATAAAAATGTATTAATTATCATTAAAAGTATTTCTACCGCCTGACTTCCACGTTCTCTAGAATTCCTGTTAATTTGATCTTTAACCAATTGTCTCACCGTGTATACGATCGCTAATATTAAAGCCGCAAAACAAGCAGATCCTAAAGAAAAAAACACTATATGCATTGAACTTCGAACAAGTGGTTCCCCGGTCAAATCATTTACAATATATTGGGCAGTTATAGCACTCATCGCTGATTGTGAGACAGTGGAAATTAAAAAAAAAGTCCAAGCAGTAAAGAACAAGTAAAGTATTGAACCAAAGGTCTGTTCGGAATTAGAGAATTTTTTATGCATTAAAATATTCAAAATAAAAGAAGTTGCCAATGAAATGCCAGTAAAAAATACTATAAGACCCAAAAATAAACCAAAACATGCCAACATAATATTTAGAGACATTTTGAAAGGCTTTGCTACAAACTTGAGCCTTCTAAATACACACAAATAAAGAATCAGAGAGGCAATTGAAAATACAGTAAGCATAACACACCCATAGATAAAAGCCTGCATAAGACAGATACCAGCTCCCACGACCGACAGAATTATTGGTAATATAAAAGCAATATGTATAAAAACGGCTGTAAAAAAATACATTAATAACAGTAAATTACTAAAAAGAAAAATTGGCAGTACAACTATTTTCATAACATCGCCGATAAAAAAGTCGTTAACAAGCTTGGATTTAACTAAATCTATAATCGGTTTATTGCTTTTTATAGTCTGTATATCCTTTTCTTCGAACGTTTCTGGTGTTATACCCAATGTTTTAATCTCAATTTTTCTATTTGCTAACATAAATACCATTATAATAAAAATTGAAAGAGTTATAAGATATAATATCAATGCCCACATATCATGTAGCTTTCTTTGTGATGAAACAGCAAATTTGTTGTTAATATCGACATTGTGTTTTTTTGTTAGATTGGTCATGGGTTGAAAAATATTTATATATTTTAATTAAAATCGGACCTAAGTGAAATATTAATTATAAGCTGCTGGTTTGTATTTTATAGATGAAAAGGAAACATTATCATATTTTGTTTAACATATTTTTGTATAAAAAATAAGTCAAAAAGAGAATAATTAAATTAAATAATAAACTGAAAGAAATAGACACTTAATTTTATAATAGACTACCAGAGATAATAGTAATAGAAAACAGCTGTCTCTCTAATGAAGACAATATAACGATTTCATTTGATTATAACATTCTTTATTATTTCTGAACCATTTTCTCTATTAAAAAAATCTTTTTTTTTAAAACCCCTTTTTTTCCCCATTTTATTAAATTATTTTCCTAATTTAATTATAAAAGCCTGTATTTTTTTCAATTTTTTTTCCAATATTCTCTTATATTTATTTAATAAAGATTTTGTGTGTGTTTTTTATTAAATTAAAGAAAAATTTTATAAAAAAGATGTTATTTAAATATAAAAATGAAGATATTTAAATATTAAATATTGTTATTTAACTAGAATGAACTGTTATTAAATTGAAAAAAGGCAATTAAATGAAAATATTGAAAAATACAATTGTTTAATATTTGTATAAATACATTTACTGGTTTAGACAATAAAAACGATAAATATAAAAAATGAAGTACCTTGAGGGCTATACGCAAAAAAAATAAACGACAATATACAACCTTAGTTAGTACTTCTTACACATGTTGAACTTTTAATCAACACAGGTTTTGTTCATATGTGTGTAAATCACATAACGGTATGTTTTACTTGATTTTATTATGTTTTATTTAGTGGAAATTAGCCGATATCGACTCAACAGGCCTGTTGGTCAAGTTGATCGAGTTCATTAGATGATGAGTGTGTATAAAAAAAACTACTGGTCTGGAAAAAACGACATTAAACTTTTTTAAATCACACATATTTTGTATGTTATACACTATTACCTGAAGCGTTTTTTATATTCAACCTGCCGAAAATATACACAATCAAATAAATATCTTAAAATATTTTTTTTATATATATCAGGCTTTGTTATATTCATCAAAGATATACAATTAGATTAAAAAAAAGTTATTAAACGAAAAATATATAAAAAAAACATTTATTTACTCATATACTGTGTATTTTTACAGTTGTGCGTCACTAAATCTTTTTCAAAATCGATTATATAATATTAAAAAAAGCTTTTTTTCAAACTACAAGACTACGTTTTTTTATGATACTTACTTTGTGTATTGTATATTTATGATGTAAGCTTCATATTTTTTCTATCATATTTATGATTCGAATAGTTGAGCGCTATTTTGGGTTTTAAATCTAGATTATGTAGATTTGAGTCTAAAAAACACATAAAAACGATAAACTTTTCTATGATATAGTGTTGTTTTTCTTTTTGTAAATGTCAAATAAAACGAGGTTTGTTTTAAAC
>SBJP01000362.1:0-16597 GCA_014805705.1 Cucumispora dikerogammari | reverse complement strand
CCGTGTCTTCTATTAAAGTTTTACATTATGATATGTCTGCGTTGATAAAGATGTAATATAACAGGCCGGTTTATTATCTTTTTGTCAATATTATTATTACAAACACGCCATAGCTAATAGATAACACTTGACAAGTTTCGAAACACTCAGTCTCATATATCATAACTTTAAAAGCATACGCTGTTATACTGTGCCTCCCTTATCCCTTACTTCCCTTTCCCCGAAGCTATTAAATACACAGTATGAATCCCCACAGCTGATTAGTTATAAGTACAATTTACCAATCTCTTTCGTACTATCTTACAAAACTAACAAGCTTTTCAACTAAACTATATCTGGGTGATAAAAAATACAAACTGGAATATGATAAAAAAACAATATCCTTTACCTAAACATACTCTTCCAATATGAAAAACACTGTTCCTATATAATATAACCAAATAACATGTTACTAGACAATAAATACTGGTAAAAAAAATATCTTTTGATTAACAGCATTAATTAGTGTTAAAAAAATATCTTTTGATTAACAGCATTAGTGTTAAAAAAAATATCTTTTGAGAAACAGCATTAATTAGTGTTTAAAGAAATAATGCAAAAAAAAATAATGCAAAAATAAAAAATAGTTCATGACAACTAAACAAAGATTTACTACAAACCCACAAACAAACTCAAATTCCTGTTTCCTAAAATACATTATAAATGAAGATATCTACATTTTTATGATTAAGAAATCAAGCGACAAAATCATTTTCATTATTATTTCAAATGGAAAGAAATCAAAATTCAGTTGTCAAAATAAATTTAAAGAAATTAATTTTGATATTTGGTTCATCTTTCCTTTTATTTATTTAGATAATCAGATTTATAAAATCAAATTAGACGAGCAAACAAACACTTGTACGTTTCAAATGTATCAAGATAACAGTTCTGTTTTATCTCTCACTGAAAATGAAGTCTTACTTTCTTATGGTCATATTTTGAACTTAAATGAAAATAGAGAAATACAAAAAATATCACATTTGTCAATGAAAATAAAAGAAAATAATTTAACTGCAAAAAATTACAATTATAATTTCTCAACACCGTTAATTTATGATGAGAATCGATTTTGTGCCCTCCCAGGTGTCATTGTTGTTTATCCGAATAGTTATTTGCAATTAGATTTCTTAGCCCCTTTTGTTGAGGAAAGCGACAAAAAATATTTAACTTACGATCGTTTAGACATGGAAGATATATATAGAATACAAGTTCCAATGACAGCAGACTATGACTTCCCTGCTCTAGAAAAGATGGAGAATGTTACCTATAATTCTATATTATTTAAATACAAAGATACAGATGATGTTTTATGGTATTTTGAGGAATATGGACCTGAAACACTCGATTATGAAGATATTGAAGAATGCTATGATTTAATAATAGAAGAGTTAGAAGATAAAAAAACACCTAATGATGCATTAAAGGAATCAGGGGAGTCTCTTACATTTACAAGCTCTGCAGAGGATTTGGTAAATATCAACTTGCATCAGGATCTCGATCTTTCCGAACATAGTACTATAAAATATGAAATGCCTGTTGAACAAGTTGAGACACCAATGGTTCTTAAAGACTTAAATATAAAACAGCCTATCGGTGTTTCTGACGAAAAAAGTTCCGAGGTATTAAATGACATTAATTCTTTGTTGAAATTGAAAAACGAAGACATTTATCCTGTCGTTAACCATTCACTAGAGAAAATCAAAAACAATGATACAACCACAGAAGAAGTAATTCAAACTGTCGTTAAACATTCACTAGATAAAATCGAAAACAGTGATACAACCACAGAAGAAGTAATTCAAAAAATCAACAAGCTGCTAATCGAACAAAATGTGATGCTTAAAGAAGGCAACGTTACAGAAAATTACCAAAATATAAGAACAGAATTTCAAAAAATAAAACAAACGACAGATTTTGTCTCAAAAAATGTAGAAATCAAAAGGATATCCGCGCCATTTATGTATCAAAAACCTGACATTGATTTTATTAAAAGCTTGATGTACAAAACGATGTTAAAGACAGATTCCCTAAAGCTGCACTTGGATAATATATGTGAAGATAGCTTGGAGAAGAATTTACAAAACTTGAAACTGGAAAAATCTTTTAAAAAACCGTCTGATATAAATCTAGACCGTGATATCGAATCTGAGTTGAACGAAATCGACAAGCAATTAATAAAATATATTAAGAAAAGCCATTTACTGGAAAGTTTAGATAAAAAAAAAGAATGTAAAGTATACAAAGCAGATGAGCTGTTTTGTACATACAATCTGTTAGATGCTTTCGGTAATATTGAAGGAAGTTACAAGAAAATTGAGGGAGAGGCTACTATTTATTCAAATAAACTTGATTTGAATAAAGATGTCCAGTATAGTTTTGAAGGGTTTTCTAATTCGGATGTACAAAAGAAACGGGCAGCTTCTGACAATATTGTGACAAGAACACATTCAGATACACTTATGTCTAAACCTAGTAGTCCAATTTCCGACAACTCGATGCTCGTAGGTAAACAACCAGATATAAAAGAAAAAGATAATAATAGAACGACAGGTTCGGAAATTCCTCAGTCTCGTTCCGTTACTTCACTTCAGACTTCAAATACGCAGCCTAGCATCTTACCTTCACTTAATACCCAAAGTAGCTTTTCTACAGTATCTCTTTCTGCGATTAATAATCAGAGCAACACCCTTCCAATATCTTCTTCTATTCTCGATGGACAAAGTGCGATGCCTCAAAATGTGCAAAGCCCAGTGGCTCAAAATGTGCAGAGTCCAGGGCCACACAATATACAAAACACATCCACTTTAAACACACCCACTTTAAACACATCAATCGGCACACAGCCTCGTCTAAACCATAGCGGGGTGAATTCATTTCAGAGAAGAGAGGTAGACTTGTCTTTGATTTTTAACATGGGTAAGGATGTAAAACAACCCAGTGTATCTCGACAACCGAACACATTTTCCACACCCGGATCGGTTTCTCATCCGAACACTTTCTCTCATCCGAACACTTTCTCTCAGCCGAATATGCTTTCCCAAGCTAACACCCCCGCTCAGCAACCAACGTTTTCTCAATCAAATAAAGAGGAAGAGTTTTTAAAAAAGATGGCTAGAGATTTAAACAGGAAAAATTAACTTAAATGTTTTAATATAATATGAAAATATATTTTATTTTTTTGTTTTCAATATAATAATAATAGGAACATTAATAAAAAAAATAAAAACACAGCCATGTTCTTTGAATTTCTAAAATCGATTGTCTTCTTAATAATAGGCTTCTCATTTATTGTAGGACTAGTAGCAATAATTTACAAGTCTGTTCTTTTCATTGAGCGAAAACCGCATGCAGCTAAAAAGAATATTTATTCAATAATACACACGATAGCCGCCCTTCACTTGTTATTATTAATTAGGGGTTACTCAAAGCTCTTGATTTTATATTCTTTGATAATTATATTCATTTTCTACCAATTGATGTATAATTATCCAGACGTTCAAATTGAAAGTCCTTATTTCATAACAGGAACTGTAATGACTTTAATTAACCACTTTTTATATTTAAGAGTGTTGGCTGATAATTCTCATAATGTGTTTGAGGTTTTAGTGTATTTTATTATATTTGTATGGGTTGTTCCCTTTTGTTTCTTTTTGAGTTTAAGTGCAAATGACATGCTAATCCACGAAGGGGGAAGAAAGAGAGAGACTTATTTGTATAAATTACTAAAGAAAGTCACTGAAAAAATAAATAGGGGAATAAGAAATGATTATTAAACAATTCATTTTTTCCACAAATTTTTAATCAACATTGCACTGATAACAAATTATTAATCAACATTACACTGATAACAAATTATTAATTGATAGTTTTTATTTTTATTTACGAACTTTTTCAAGGTATACATACTTTTGTCAGTTCTTCCCTAGCTGTTCAACAAATAAACAAGCCTTACATGTCTCATTAGAAGTCATGCCACTACATACAAGACATTTTTGAAACATTTTTAGTGTTTCTTTTTGTTGAATTGACTCGGCATATCTTATAATATTCATTATAAAAACCGGATTCAATTTCTCAAGATTTTTAACATAATTTCTCGCAAACGTTCTTGTTGATTGAGGCGCATATTTACACTCTGTCGAGAAATAGTTCAGATTTAGGTAGTGAGCATACAAAACTATTTCTTTTTCGTATGTGTATTTTAGGGGTTTATATCTGGGTATCAATGAAAAGGAAGAGTTATTAGATATATCCAAGGGCTTAGCTATTTCTTTTTCGTATGTGTATTTTAGGGGTTTATATCTGGGTATCAATGAAAAGGAAGAGTTATTAGATATATCCAAAGGCTTCACTATATACGGTGGATTATCAGCCACACTTACAGGATTAGAAGCACATGAAATCAACTTCTCATAGTCTCCTCTCATAAAATTTAAAATTATGGTTTCTGCCAAATCATCCGCATTATGTCCTAAAACCATTTTATTGCAATTTAATTTCTTAGCTCCCTTCTCCAAGGCCTTTCTTCTAAAAACACCACAGAAACTACATGAGTGTTTTTTAGGATTGTTTTGATTGACCATCACTTCATCCATTGTCAAGCCGTATAATTCTTTATAAGAAACTATATGTAATGGTAAGCCGTAATCCACTTTATTTTTCTCAACGACTTTTATAGAATCATCTCTGTAATTCTTTATACCTTCGTCTATACTCAAGAGATGTAGGGTTATTCCATAGTTATATTTGTGATTTAATCGATGTAAAACGTGAGCTAAAACAGTAGAATCTTTTCCCCCCGAAACACAAACAGCTACTCTGTCGTTTAGTTGAAACATATTGTTGTTCGTTATAGTTGTGTGAATGTCGTTTTCAAATTGCGTTAAAAAGCAATTTATGCAAGTTTTTTGTTTTGTCAATGACCGAAATAAACGAGCTGGTTTCAAACACATTTCACAGGGCATGGGGGTATACTTACGATGCAAAAATATTGTTTGCTGCTTTATATTTTGAATAAAATTTTTTTTCTATAAATATGTGTGTGTTTTTTTAGTCTTTATTTAAGTATATGGTATAATATATGCATTTTATTAGTTATACGTGTCTGTTCTCTAATAAAAGTTGCTTGGAACCTGTGGCCTATAATCGCTGATATAAAATGTGCATATCTCTTTCATTAAACAAACTAAAGTCAAAAAAACGATTTTTTTATTTTAACAACAGAAAAAAAAGTAAAAATAAAATAAAAAGGTTTTTAAAAAGAACTACTTTTTATTGTCTGTTACTCGCAGGAGCACTTGATTGAATATACCTCTTTCTTGTTTCTGAATATTTCTTTTTTATATAAGTGACACGCGCGGCCCACAAGTCTCGTTCCCTCTGTGTATCAAATAAAAGTTGATCGTTATAATAGGTGTGTTTAAGAACTAACTTGTATGGATGAGCCTCATCTAAATTAGTTACCCTATAAATTTCCATAGAATCTGTCAGTGACAAAAACTTTGGGTTTGAAATACATAAAAAGTTATTTACAGCGCGTATATTTTTTGTTCTCATTTGTACTTCCCCAGGAGCACCGTTAAGTGATGGATCAAACAATCGGTTATAGTTAAACGGAATTGTATTTGGATATTCTAATGTTGTCTCGTAACTATTTGAAGGGCCGTTTTGCTGAGCTATAGAATCCGAATGTTCTCCAGTTATACAATAAGGATCTCTAAAATATATAAGTTCTGCATCTTTAGTTAAGACAAAATATCTTCTACTGTAAAGACAACTGAAAAAATATCTCTTTTTCCATATCCATCCTTCGGCCAAGATTAAACTTTCAGCACGTAGTTTATGTAAATAAGTGCCTTTTTTTACAGATAGTATTTCTAATGTTTTTGGAAATGGGGGTTCTGTATTACTGTTTATATCAAATTCAAGTTGATCAATATTTACTTCTTCAGTTGTCGAAAAGTTAGATTGTTGTGATAGGCCGATTGTATTGTCTGTATTTACGTAAACTCCTGAAGTTTTTTTATTATCAGAAGAAGATATCGTGCCGGGCGTGGTTTCTTGTTCTGATTCAACTACTTTATTAATATTTGAAGCATTTTGTTTTTTATCGTGAGATCCAACAACAGCAGCAGCAGCTCCTGCTCCTGCACCACCTGCAGCGACAGCTGCAGCTACAGCAGGAGGGACCATAGACTCAGAACCGTCCTTTTTAGTTACCTGACTCTCATTACTATGAATGCCTGTACCTGTGTCTTTATCGTCGTGTTTTGAACTGTTTTTAATATTATTGTCATTATTTTGAAAAGATTTTGTTTTATCAGCTTCGTGTTCTTTTATTTCTGCACCTTTTATGCTGTGATCACTAATATTAGCTTCTTTTACTGTGTTTTCAGGAGTATCATCTGAGACATCGCATTCACAGGCCGTTGAACAAGTGCTTACCTTCTCTGAATCATTTTCCTCGACGTGTTCTGAACTCTCATTTGCCAAAACGGTTGTTATTCCTGAAGATGATTCAGTTTCAGATACTTTTTCGAGTGTTTCAGACGAGGGCTCATTAGGATCAAGTGGAGAAGTATTTGTTTCTGAAGATTTATATGTTTTAGAAACCTTTAGGGTCTCATCTTCTTCATGTCCCTTGTTTATAAAAGTTTCAACTTGTTCTTCGATGGTTTTTTGTTCAGCCTTTGTGTTTTGGGTTTTCGATTTGACTTCTTTTTCAATTTCATTTGAATTTCTACCTGACATGCAGGGACAGTAGTATACTCCACTATTTATACTCCCCCCTTTTGGATAGTATATAACAATTTTTCTTTCTTTATTCGTTAATTTAGGGGTTTTTTGAAATTTTGCTGCTTTTTCCACTGAAGAAATAAGGGGTTTGTTTTTTGCTTCGCAATTATCACACACAGTAGCGGAAAATTTAGATTGATTTAAAGTGCAATTCATGCAACTTACAATTTCTGGTAATTCAAAAAAATTAGGGGTTTTACAAGAACAACAGGGGTTTCTTATAGACAGGCTGTTGTTTTTTTCCAGTGATTTTTTGCAGGCACACACGTACGTTTGTGTCATTATTTTGAAAACAATTCTATCCAGTGGTTTAAAGTCAAGAAGAAGCTTGTGCTTTTTTAAATAGTCTATCAAACATTGACACGTTTGTCCATTTATGAACAAAGGTACGGGTGGTTGATCCAGACTTAACTTTTGATTTATAATAGAATTTTTAGAGCCAATTTCTATACTGATGACCACCGAACTTTTGTCAAAACTTACATCACTTTTTGTAACAGTTTGTTCGTCGTTCTTTGTATGTGTGAAACTTGTTGTAATATTTTCGATAACGTTTTTTGGACTTTCAGACTCGTTCTTTATACTTTTTCTCATGCCAATGACAAGTAAATGTCTATTTAAAGAAAACAGGAGTAACCCCCTTTATTTCCATACTGAATATATTAAGAACTAAATATAACAGAAGGTTTTTAATGGGATGTCTAGTAAAATTTTTTTAGTTTCAATTTTATGACGTTTACTGCTCATTTTAAATGATAAAATAAAAAGGAGTTTGTTTTTTTTGATAAATTGTCTGTATATTTATAGTTGTTTATTTATCTGTTTTTACCAACACGTGTAATAACTCGTTTAATTGTCTATTTTTTTTTAAATAGATGATGGTTCAAGTAGTTTAACTATTTATACTCCCAAACAAGTGATCCAAGCAGTTATATACAAGAAACATAGCCTTTCTTTTCTTTTATAAGACGTTTCTTATTTTATAAACAAGTCTGTCTTTAAACTTTTATCGTTTAATTAAAAACAAAGACAATTTTGTATTGTAAATTTTTTTATATTAAAATCAATAATTAAAAACAATGACAATTTGTATTGTAAATTTTTTTATATTAAAATCAATAATTAAATTTTTTTGTAAAAATTTTATATTAAAGCCAAGTGTAATATAATTAAATTCAAGTCCCATGTCCAGCGCAGTTGATACCCAAAAATTAGTTATGCACATAATTTCACAAGAAAACAATTTGCTTTTGCCCCGAAAAGAACTACACTGTGAAGTCATTGCAAAGCAAACACCAAGTAAAGAATCTTTAACAAATGAATTAAGCAACACACTAGGCATTCAAAAAGACTTAATAGTAATAGAATCATGTAAGACAGGATTTGGTTCAGATAAAACAACATTCTTTTGTAAAGTATATAAGGAAAGAGCGACTATGGAAAAAATTGAACCATTTCATGTTATTTCTAAAATATATAAAGTGGCAAGTACTAAAATGTCTAAAAAGGCCAGAAAAGCACAAAGAAAGAAGAAGTCGAAAATTTGGGGGACTGAGAGAAGAAATACTCTTAAAGCTGAAAGGAAGGAAGCAAGAGGAAACTAAGTAAACTTGATCTTTAATCATTTTTTATATTTAACACATATGGCGGCTTTTACTTATCGTTTTTAATGCAGTCTAATTTAATTATTTCAATCTTTGACGTACATTGGTCTATTATATAAAGATATTTTTATTAAAAAAGCTTTCTAATTAAAATAGTGTAATTGCAGGAATTATAAAATTTTGCGACTTTATTATATATTGGTTACTTAGCTGTTATTCTAACTATTAAAAATAAACACGAGCTTTTTTTTAAAATATTTTTATGAGTTAGTTTGATTATTTTAATACAAGAGCTGTATTTATTTTAATACAAGAGCTGTATTTATTTTGAGGTCATTCTTGCTGAAACAAGATGGGTTTTTATTAAAGTCTTATAATGCTGATCTGCATAATTTAATTAAATTCATTTCGTGTCAATTAATTGGACATTTAAAGTCAAAATGTGTTTCACTCAGTCATTTGAGTTATTTCATCTAAATAAATTTTGGTAAATATACACGTTTTCTAAGAAAACTTTTTTGAAAAAAAATTAGAGATTAAAAATTTACAAAATATATGCGAGACATTCAAGCTTTTGGTCTTAATCACACTATACACACATATTGATTATATATGATCTTAAAAAACGACAAAAAAACCACATAGTGACACACAATAAACAAATGATTAAATGATAACACAACAGAAAGGCTTCGAAACAAGGTTTTTGCGTTTTTCGGACAACGGTAATTAAAAAACAAACAGAACCTATATGTTTATACATGGTGACTAATGTTGTTGGTCAACTTTTGCGAAAAATAAAGTGCAAATCTTTTTGCTTATTTAAAATATAAAAATAATTTCATATTTACAAAAATCTGTTTGAATGAATAACGTAATTAGATAAAGTGAAACATACATGGTTATTTAAAATATATTATACAATGTAAATAATTCAATAATATATTTGTGCGTGTTTGAACTGTTTTTGACTAACATAAGAATTGTTTTCTATATATCATTTAATTGATTGTAGCCCAGGACTAACCGTTAGTTTTACGTTTAATGAAAAGCTTCAAAAAAAAAACAACGTTTTTTAAATGAGAAAAGTGTCTTATAATATTAGCTAATATTAGCTAATATTACAGATAACGCAAAACCTTTTCCAGTTTTTTTGCTATATTGATTTAATTTGCTGTTTCTCGTTTTCCGGAGCTCAATCGAACAAAATAAAAAACAGTAAAAAAATATAAAAACAAATGAAAGAAAAAAAAGCACAGCCCTTCTAGAAACTAAAGACTATACACAACATTTTATTTAAAATTATTTTTTATTAATCGCTATCGATAAACCAACAAATAATTATAACATAAGGTTTTCGTTCTTGTCTCTCGTGGTTTTTATAGGACCCTTTTTATAATTCACTGTTGGTCTGCCAAGAGATAATTTAGGGAACACATCGTGTTTTTTTCAAACTTTTTTTTTAATAAAACGACTAAGCGAGTGTTTTTTAACGCTTTCATTTATAGTCGAATGAATGTATAAACCTTCCGTGTTTTTATTTATTAACAACCATAAAAAAGTAAATATTTAAAGTTTATGTTTGTTTAATTTTAATTAATTAACTTTCAAAAAGTTTTTTATTTTCTTCAATGAATCAGAACCACACGAACTTTGAAAGTCTGTAACACTTTCACGTTTTTAACATCGTCTTTTATCAGATTTCATATTATATTTGGTCAATTAAATATTATCGCGTAGACTATCAGATAAATAAATAGTTTGTTTGACTCAAGAGCCTCACAGTCTGTGCAATATATGTATGAAAATCAAATTGGATTATTTATGAAAATCAAATTGGATTATTTATGAAAGTCAATTTAGATTATTTATGAAAGTCAATTTAGATTATTTATGAAAAAATTGTGTTTTATGATTCGTTTTTAAGATTCAATATATCTTTGTTTACAAAACCTTTCATTATTTTATAGTGTTTTCTGACTGAAGCGTAAGGTTTTTGACGATAATGTGTTGTATTATATTTTTATAGCATATATATATCTCTAAGTTTTTTTATTTAACCAACACCGCGTAAGAAAATCTGTTAAACTTTTTTATTAAAAAGAAAAGCTATGGGTTTTCATATGAGTATATTATTTTATATTATAACACCAAAGGGAAGTAATATATTTACGTTTAAGTTTTCTAACAGAGCCTAATAGAAAATGTCTGTGATTGTTTCATTACCTCAACATATCGGCTGTAACATTTTACATACAAGAATCTATAAAAAATGTGTCGATATCGGTGTTATAGATATAATTGCTTCTGTGATTTTTGTTTTTTCAAATAAAAGAGATTTCTTTTTACACTGTGTTTATCTGTATTTCCTATCCCTTACGACGACAACGTCTAATTGTTGACACGATAAACTTACCAATATATCCAGATATAAATATGTTTAAGTGTATCTTTACGCTGATAGATAATTTTTACAGGTTTTCAAGCGACTACGTTTATCTAAGTCGAGTCTATTTACAGCAAAAAATTTAAACATTTTGTAATATTTACATCACAGAGTGAGAAACGTAATATTTTTTTTAATATAGATTCGAATTTACAATCATTGTGGTTTAAGAATATATTACTAGAAAGAAAAGCTAGATCAAATTATACACGGTGGACTGTTTCATCAGAGACACAAGGCCAACATTGAATATTTCAGTAAGACCATTAAAACTTACACGAAATTTTTTTTAGGGTCACATAATACGGCTTGGTTTTGAAGGAAAACTTATCGCTTTGTGTTCAACACAGCTGAACACAGAGCGATAAGTTTTTCGCTTTTTTCTCTTTTTAAAGAATTTTATCAGAAACCATAGATTAAAACGAATCAATCGATATATTTAACATATAACGGTGTGAAAACACATTGTAAAATATGTCGAAAATTACCTCAAACAAATGTTTCACGAGAAAACGTATAGGTATTGATGTATAAGATAGCGTGTTTTTAGTGCGTATTTTCACTCAAAATTTAATAACACATTTATTTCTTTGAAGGCCATTACTAAGTAGAAATCTTTATAATACGCTTTTATATATTGTGTATACTTTAATCCAGCGGCGAGCAATATATGGCCCGCGAAAAGTCTTTGTCTATACCTCGAGCCGCTGTTGCTCGTGATATAATTTTGATAGATTTTCAAACCGCAGTTGAACGCTGAGAGTGCTTATTTTCTAGTTGGAATATACAGAATTAAAATGTTAATTTATTAACTGGTCTTCAAAAGCGCCATCTTCTCATATACGACATTCAGGTTTGAGCAGTTAGTCTCCTTTGATTTTAATCATCGGGCTCAATAAAATAAATTTTTCATATCCGATGCCGACTAAAAAATCCCCTACCATTCCAAAAAATAAATAAACAAAAAAAAAGGCTGCGCAGAAAACAGAGTTAATTTACAACGCCTAGTTACAACACAAGAAAAACAAGTAGAAAGAAATATCTTATTAAAAAGTACCTACACTGTACCTGTTATTCTTTTTACCTTTTAACACAAAAAAACAAAGCGATAATTTGTTAAAAGTAGACATATATGAAACTAGTTAAGTCGTTTTTTAAAATAAAAAACAGTTGAGTTTTAGAAAAAGCTTTTAATTGAAAGATTCTTTTTTTATAAAGTTGAATTTTTAAAAAAAAAATTTTTCTTATTTTCAAATGAAACCCCGATCGAAACAACAGATAAACATTTAATTTATTTCACTTTCTTAACACTAAATCCCTTTAATAAATACTTAATGTTGATAACGTTTTTTATGTTAATTGTAGAAAAAAGTTTATTTTTGAACCTGTATGTTTTTGTGTTTTAATTGTAAAAATCAGTAAGAATTTGTTTAAAACTGTTCTCAAATGAACAATATTTTTTTACAAAGAAAATAATTTAAGATATTTCTTAGAGTCATTTCGTAAGAACCTGTGTTAAATTATTGTAAACGAAGAAATAAATTTCACAAGAGAAAATAGTTTAACACAGTTTTTTACGCAAGGCTGTTTAAATAAAAAACAGTTAAATACATATGTCTCCACTATAGTGTTTTAATACAATTTCTAAAGCTACATTTGACTATATTTTTTTTCATACAAGTAGACTATTTGTAAGAATTATAAATAGTCTACTTGTATGAAAAAATATAGGGGTATATTAAAAAACTTAGTAAGTGTTTATATCCAGTTCCTTATCTGAAAAAATAAAAAAAGTAGCTGTGTTATATGATTATATAATAAACGAATTACATAAAACTGAGTTATATATAAATCGTATAGAAAAAGACTAATGTATTTGAGTTCATTTGAGTAGTATATCTGTATGATATATGCTGTAAACCTTGTTAGTTAATTGGACGTTTCTAATTTAGAATATTTCAAAGCACTTTCTTTGATTCCAGAAAGTGTCAAATAAAATAAAAACTAAAAACCTATTTTCATTTAACTGTTTGACGAACAGTATATATTTACGTGTCGATAATGTTTTGTATTTATTCTGAAAAATATATTATATACTTTTATCACAAAAAAATAATTAAATAAACGATGTTGTTCACTGTTCAGTAAGAAAAGTTAAAAATCCTGAACGCGTCTTTATAGATAAAAACATGTATACCTGTGATTTAACGTGAATAATTGAACTGAAACAGTAATTAAAACTAGTTGTTGATCGTTAGACAGTCTTATAAACCGTGCGAGTTCGACCTATTTTAAGAAAAAAATGTGCGGTATTGTTTTTACTTAAACTAAAATTTTTTTTTTAGTATTTAGTTTTCAGCAATAAAGTGATAATACAAAAAGACTAAGAAATAGAGTTTATAAATTACAAAATTTTTTGTTTATTTAAATAATATATGTAAAAGTCTCAGGGGAAGTTATATTTGATTTTATGCCTGTTGATCATTTAAATAAATCTTTTAGGTTTAATACTTACTTACTTCACTCGATAAACACGAAATAACTATGATTGAAGGCGCATACAGTAAGAAGTGTGTTATAATAACATACTTTGCATGTTTATCTGAACGAGCGACAGGGCTGATATGTTGAATAGCTATATTATATACTATTGTAACAGAATTACGATCATTTCGTCCGGATTTTTGAATGAAAAAAACATTAAAAAATTTAAAAAAAAATATAAAAATTTTCTTAGCAAAAATTACAGTTTTTTTAATTAAAAGAAAGAACTTGTTATTTATGCTCGTCTTAAAAAAACCTGTTACTTATTATATTGTGTTCGTTTATTTATGTTTAGTGTATTTTATATTAAAAGTCAATTTTTTTTTTGTGAAGAATCAAAGATTTTTCAAAAAACTTATTATATAAAAACAAGAAAAAATATAGAACGGAATATTTATTTGCGCTAGTGCTTTTATGAAGCAGAAAATGCTTAACGAACATAAGTATTAAAAAAAACGTTTTTTTTTAAAAACACTTATCTACAAGTACAGTGGGCACTTGCATAGTATCCTCCCTCCCTGATTATATTTTTTATTAAGTATTTTTCTATTATAAATTAATTAAGTAAAAAGATTTAACTAAAAACAAGTCATAATTTAATCAAAGTTTAAATTTAATTAGCAATTGATAACCGAAATTTTGTTTTTTTATTTCTGTTGCGCCGTTAGACGCAAAAACCCAAGCAAGACACCTTTAGTTTTTTTTTAAATTATTTTTCTTTCTTATAAAAACCGGTTGTTCGTTTTAGTTTAATTTCGAGTATAAAAATGACTTTAACACGTGTGTTTACGTCAATTTAAAGAAAGAAAATTAAATGTTACTATATATTGTCTAGGTTTTTGCTTAAATATTTTTACTTTTTTAAATTTATAGTGTTGTTTACTTAATAAAAAATATAATGGGGAGACAGATATAATAAAATAGTACTGTACAGTGTATGTTTTCCGCGATGTCTTTAGCAAGCAGAGATTGCTTCAAACTTGTTTATATAGCAAATAACTTTTATAAAAAAAATTTAGGGAGTATACATACTTCACAATTCTTTTCAAATGTGCTTATAACGTTATTTAGTTTTTAATTTTAAAAAATGATAGTTTACGTTTCGATTGTTATAATAATAAGATCATTATGCTCTACTTTAGCATTCACTTGTTTTTTTCATAAAAGTTCTGAGCACAGTTATATATATAGAGAATTATAAAAACGTTTTTTTACATTTAAACTTATTATCAAAAAAAAAAGCTTAATAAAAATAACAAGAAAATTTTACGAGAATAACGAATATCAAATCATCAAAAAAAATTCGCTTTCTTTAACGAAAAAAAATAAAAAAGAGTAAACTTTGATTTATTTCGCTCACGGCTCTCGTTTTTGTAATAAGCTCGAAGGAAAAAGAAAATTTACCTACTTTTGGCTACGGATTTGTGAAAAAGCGAATTATAAAAAACAAAACGATCTGAAAATGCAAACGTTATTTTGAACGTAAATGTTAGACCCGATTTCATGCAATGGGTGTCCAGATAACAAAAAGAATCGACGAACATAGACAAGCTGGCTATGTGGTAGACGGCAGTGTGACTATAAAACCCAACGACATAAGAGTCAAAACAAGATTAACCAGAACACATTTCACAGAATTGTATAAGATGTTTTTCATATGTAATCCAAGCTGCAGCAGAGCGATTTCCGAGCGATCGTGCTGTTAAGCAAAAGATAATACCTGTTAAGCGTGCAGATGTCTTAATTCTAGTGAATCCAAAAAGTCTGACTCATTTGCACATACCTTTATCTTACAGAATATCATACGAAAAAAAAACTTTTTTTAATACACGACAACAACGGAAATCTAGACCGTCTGCTTATTTTTACAACCGAAAGAAATTTACAACATTTTTCAAGTTCAGCAGATTGTTACACAGGTGGAGCATTTAAGACAGTATCTGAGCTCTTCTATAGTTATATACAATTCATGGGGCATATAATTAGCGCTTGATACCTCCTGTATTTGCGCTTTTAACTTCAAAAGGAAAAGCTGATTTCGGGAAGTTGTTTACCCAATTGAATCTATTACTCTATGGGTCGTTTTAATCCAAAGTTACAGCTGTTTTTGAAATAGCTACCATCAATGTCTTAATAGTGTATTTCATCAGTCCAATCAAAAAGAATGTTTTTTACACTCTATTCAGTATATATAGAAAAATATCCAGAACAACCGAATACAACAAAGGTATCAATATGATCTTGAATTTGCTTTAAAAAAAAATGATTACAGTAATTGCATTCGTACACCAGAGAGATAAAGTAGAAAGTTTATACTTCTTACAGAAGACCTTTTTCCTGGATAATTTCCAGTCTTAGTATATTTTTAAAACACAGCATAAGTAGCCTAAATTTATAAGAAGAACGATAAGCGCGTTTTTCGTCAAGTTTATGAAATCGTTATGAGGCGGCTCTTGCGAGAAAATTGAAAACGAACAACAACTTCGATCAAAAGCACTGGGGTTTTAGTAAGCTCGATGGAGCTCAACATCCGATCATTTAGAAACTTATAAACGGCTGAAAAATGAACAATCGCTGATCGAAAAAAAATTAGCACAAAATAAACTAATTTTTTATCACCTACAACTAGAAAAAATATAATGAGTGTTGTGAGTGAACTCGGCGCATAGTCCAAGTCTATAATAATTAAAATGAAATATTTTTTTTGATCGGATTAGTCGATAATCTGGGTTTTTAGTAATCTGAATCGACTTAAATAAACATCTTTATTTGTTTTCTTTTACATTGTATAACCGCAATGTATCTATTTTTTTATAATATCAATCACGTTATATATCTATTAAACAGTTATCTTGAAATTTGTGAATATAAAAACTTTTCGAAATTTTCAAAAACCCTACACAACACCAAATAGAAAAAAAGATTAAAAAAAAAAGCTTTACTTAAAGTAAAACAACAGACGACATTTTTTTATATTATAAAAAAACTGTACAGCTTGAAAAAAAAAAGTTTCAGAGATATAAATAACAAAAAAAAAACACTTGAACCTAAAGTAGAGCTTAATTTCTCTATTATTACAACAATCAGCACGTGAACTATTATTTTTTAAAATCAAAATTTAACCAACAAAATAAACTTATTTAAAAGCGCAGGCGAAGTGTACAAT